>DWON01002851.1:0-19459 GCA_018251015.1 Phocides pigmalion okeechobee
AAAGGGTGAAATTACCTAAACAGTACAATTTGCGTTTCATAATAAGTCAATACGTACATCTACCCGCATATTGTAATATCGTCTATCAAAGTATCAAGGTTCCGGTTGAACTATGTCAACTTTCTAATAGTGAGGTAACTGTATTAGAAAACCAAATAACAAAATTACATATGGAGTCTCAGATCTGCAGAGGTCAAAATATATCTGTTCAAAATCTTCTTTACAGAGTATGAATTAATTAATGACATGTTCATTACTTTCGTCACTTAATAAAAAATGCAAGCGTAGAAATAACACACTGCTTAATGTGTATATCCGCTTATTAGGTAGGTATATCACTACGTAAACACACCCTTCAGCAAGTACCTTTAGGCAAGAATATTCCTTAGTTAATTTAGATTAGGTACTATCTTTACTTTGCCCTAATTTCAAATTACCTGTAGCCTGTTTACATACCATTTTGTAAGGTGGTCATTTCGTTGGTGTGTTGCCCGCCGGTCGGCGTCCGTTTTATATCGATTTTAAGCGCTACTCACGCGATTGGTACATACCTAAGTAGAAAAATTACTTTTATCGTTTAAATAAAATTTACGAAGTTGAACTAAAAATAAATACGTCCTGAATAAAACGAAATTGTAGGCCAATCACGGCTTAAATAACATAAGCTAGGTTAGTTTTTAAAATATGTTAATTGATTTCTTTAAATACTATATAAATGTATTTTAAAATTGTGTCACATAATGTTTATGGTTTCAAATACTTATAATTGACTTAAAAATATAAATAGGGATGAAGTCAATTAGTACTCGATTGACATATTGAGTTCGATTTAGTAGTCGATTGATGGTCAACACTGCAAAACTTTGTGTTTCAGATATACAAGAATTCTACGAATTAACACTTCTTGATGACACGAAATCGATCCAACAGAAGACTGCTGAGACTATTCGGATTGCCAACAAGTGGGAAGCGGATGGCGTACGGCGGGAAGTAAGTATATTCAAGTAAATAACATTATGAATGTTTAAATTTTACCACTAAAGAAATATACCCAACAAAGGAAACTCATGCGATGTGGCTGCTAAATCATAATTACTATAAATTATAGTGAAATTGTTTCGAGAAAACCAGGGAATTACGAAACAAAAGATATATGTACCTATATGTAATTACTTCGTAGTAAACAGTAACAGTCTAGTGATTAAGATTTCGGCCTCTCACACCATTGTCATGTGTGTATTAGAAATGATGAAGTGAAATATCGTAAGGGTTTCCTTACGATATATTGCATGTTTATGCATGCCTGTGAGTTCTTCATGAAGTTATTAAAGGTATGGGCGGTCTACAAATCTGCACTACTGGACTGGTGTTTAGAATGAATTAATCCGCATTTTAATAGAATGCTAAATGAAATAACTATAAAAAACAGCCCGCAGATAAATGTTCAGAATTGGATACGGGACCAATCAAAGAGTAGGTTATATTTTTTAAATCCATTTTTTATTGTTTAACTTATTATTATGCCTTATTTTTATTGTTTGTAAGTACTTATATTAATATAAATGTTGACTTTGCCGACACCGATGGCAATGGTAAACTAGCAATTAGCGCTACGGAAACAACCAATAATGCTAGCTTCAGCGAACTTCGTCTATAAATCATGAATATTGTTTGTGTATAAAAAGATAAAAATACTTTATTTTTTGATATTTTTATTTAGGTCGTCTCTATTTGTGGAACTTTATGCTTCGTTAGTTTTATTCTTTAGGTACCTAAGTGTAAATCTCTCGATGTTTGTATGTTCCTGCCATAGTATACCATAATATTGTTCTCATTCAATAATAATTAAAAAAGTGAAGTAAATATAGCGGAACATTCCTATAGTTCCCCGAGTGTTTATGTTAATTTAGTCTACCAAGATTTGTAGATACCATACAAGTAGTATGTACTGAAATTTTTTATAGATATCAATGTGATTTAGCGTGTAGGTGCTATGCTAGTGGGATAGTTAAGGTATATTGTTATTTATCTTATTTGTTATCTTGGTTATTTGTCTTTTGAGGCAGCAATTTGTTTTTGGAAAATAAAGCCATAATTAGGACCACACTTGATCGACGCTGCTGGTGACAAAAGGGCTAGTTCATTTCTTGCGCCAAGAATTGTAATCGCTTTTAGCGCATAAATGTGGTTAGAATTCTGTTACTTCCAAATCGTATGGGCAAAGAGTCCCTATAGACATTTTAGATACACCAATTGCCGGATACACATTATTGAAGGCGATCATCTTAGTCCTCAAGAGTAGGAACGCATCCGCGTCCTATTTGAGATTGGACGTGGTTGGCCATGGGCTGCAGTTACCACTAACATCAGGTGGCCTGCATGCCCGTTTCTTACTCTATCACAATAAAAAAAAGATTAGGCTATTGGACATTGCTATTTACTTAATTTTGTTTATTTAATATAACATATAATAAAGTTGGTAAAAAATGATTACAGATAACTACGGATGAAAGTGAATACAGATCAGTCTCAAATGCTTTTCTACAGGACAACAACAGGAAATCAGATCACCGTAATGATGACACACCCGACTCGAATAAGGTAACGTATAATTTATTGTTAATTTAATTGATTCTAAAAGTATAACAAATTCACTGTAAGTTTTAAATATACACTTGCTTAATTTTTTCTGAACACTTAGAGCCTATAATATAAATTTATATGTTCAGTTATAAAATATGCAGTTAGAAATTAATTATATGAAGAAAAATAATACAATTAAATGTAAATTGCGCTATTCTAGGTGGGGACCATGCCTACTATACTACCTCCTAGTGCAGACGGTGAAGAAAGAAAGGTAAGTCAAAAACAGTAAGGCAAGTTAAGCCTGTTAGTATCTCTCTTAAATGGTCAAGATGCTGTTTAAAAACTTCAACTGCTTATAATTAAAGGTACGTAAGTTTTGAACTTATCACCCGGTCATTTTTTCCATAGACATTGGAAAGGCGGTCTACAAGTCGGTGAACAAATTAATTAGGTAAATATGGCGGTAGGTACCTACTATCAGACTGTCACTGACTTTTTGTTCCTAAAGTAATATGTATTATAGGAAAATGGCTTATTGCCAGTCATAATATTCAATCTACGGATACTCCTCGTGCTTATGAAATATGTTATGCTGAATATAAGAAAATACCGCATCTAAAACAATATTAAAAGCTTTACAAATAGATTTTCTAAAAAAAATACGTTCAAACCAACCTAGGCTAACCAAAAACTCTTCGCTGGTTCTTTTGATAAATAATATCTAACTACTGGAATGTAATCGATTTATCGATTGTTTCGAATGTATATATTGTAACGCCACCTTTTGGAAAAACTGCGAAGCTTGTTGTGTTTATGGATCGTACGTAGGCACTAAGAGGATTAATTTTGTTTTTTTTTTCTACTTTTGATGACGTGACGTCTACGAACGAAGGTAGATAGTAGTGAACGAAACAGAACGCCGTAATCGCCGTACAACACAAATAACAAGTGGTCGGTAATGGCGGATGGTTGGTGTTTCGCGTCTCATAGTACTATTTATAACCTAAAATATAGTACAAGTTTTCAGCGATATGTACGATAACGTTACTTCGTTGTGTGGATTTGTGCCGTTAAATTTTACAATTGTGCCAATGACGTATAAACGCTGCATCGACTGAAAGAGCTCGGCTCGTAAATGAATATATTCAGTGAAATGATATTGCACATAAAATTTTGACATTCACACTGCTGTTATTTCGCATTCGTCGCAAGTAAGGCCATATAATATACACTAATCTATTTTTAAACGTTTAGTAATTTCTCTATAATTTGGGAGCGTTTTCAATTCTAGGTGAGACTAATGCGACTTCTGTAATAGTTTTGCTTGTAACAAATCGCTGTGTTACTCGCTGATGAATTTATTGTATAAAACATAGACCAATGGTCCTAGATTGCACGATAAATAGCGTACATAACACGGACATTCTAATTAAAGTTCATCGCTTTGACATTCATACCATCCAATCATCGAATACCAGTTGGTAACACCCAATTAACTACATATAACAATATCATACATCCTAATAAAAATCACTATCAAAAAGGGCTCGGCTCGTATACTGTTGATTGATAAGGTGCAATTTAACGCGAGCTAACACGATAATCGGCTTATGTTGTGGGGTATAAGTACCGTGAAGCATCTTTGACTCCTCCCGAAATTGGCCTTACACATAAAAATTGTTTTGGTGCAAGTTAGAAGTGGGTTCTAGGTAGAGAATGGTGCATGCTGAACTGCGTCAAGTAAGGTGCTGAGCAAAGGCACGAGTGTGTAACTAACAATGCATGCAGTGTACATAGTATAATACGGACAAGCATACAGTACCAGAGGGCTATGCACACTTGGTCATCAAAATGACTGAAAGACGCAAGAAAAAGACACACAATGGATTTTTACGGAAAGTGTCTTCATTATTTAATCTTGACATGGTGAGTAGGCAGTATGTTTAGTCATGGTCTGTCAACATTAACATTGATTTCCAGCCAATTATATCAAAGGTGAAGTTATTAATATATAGTCTTGTATGATAAGTATAATTTAATTCTGATTTTTTATTGTGATTCAACTGCTGCTTGCAATATTTAGTATTTATTGTATTTCAGTATAATTCTTCTCATAAGTAGTCAAGTAATATTTTTATATATAATAATAATGATACTAAAGAATAATTAAACTACTACATACACGTAAATTATTATACTTAAAAAAAATCCTTCGTAATCACATTGAGATGGCACTATGTTGTCCATTTTTCCAATCCATATTCTTATTCTTTTGATTCTATACCCATTATTCTGCTCTGATTCTTGCTTTGAAAGTTGTGATAAGATAGTGTAAGATGACATACTCCATTTTAATCCTCTGGGGTAGCAATGTATCTGTTATTAACTTCAGGCAGGGCTTAACGCTTTTAATTTGGTTAATTATGTTTATAAGTGGCAGTGACCACTAAACATTGAATAGAATATATGGTCATGTATTACTGAGTGTCTTGTATAGATGATTAAATAGATATGACATATCCATACTATTGGAATAATTTTTGTCTACATTTATCCTCTAATAACTAAGAATGGTTTATATAATTGTGTTCATAGAAAAAACTTTTTTGCCCATTTATAAATATGAAGTTTTTATTATTGTTTTGAGAATTTGTAGTATTATTTCTCTGGTTTTTTTGTATGAATAATACAATTTAGACTCAATTTATGTTTATGAAGTGATAAATATGTCATATATAGTTATATTGTTGTAAATCATTAAAAATGTTTCTTTTCAGGCTCACGTTCCAGCACCAGAAATGAAGCAGGTAAATTTAGAATTGAATCTTTATATCTTGTTACATAACTTTTAGTAATTAATTTAGGAGACCATTTACTAGTTTTTATCATTTTGAACTGTTATCTATTTCACATTTTTATCATTTTCATCATCATTCAATTATACCTTGTTACTTACAATATAATGTTAATAAAGTGTTCAGGATAACACTATTGATCAATCAGTCTTTCGAGTTCCAATTCTAGATATAATGTTATTTAATAGGCGCTAGAAAATCTGCTCATAAGTCGGCTGAATTCTGTGGTCTTCCACTGCTTTCTTCAGGTCAACAGTTCAGACTATTGAGTAGGCAGCCTAAGCTTCTTATGACCAACATCAACTTTTCAAACATGTAATAATTGAGTAAAAACTTATTATTAAACTTGTAACTTGTAACTTGTAACATCTGGGCCAGTTTGAAAACATCCAACCCCAGTATACTCTAGACAGTCTAGTAGTAGTAAATTTAAAGGTATGCAGTAAAATTTTGCCATGATATTATTGGCGATATTAATCATTAAGTAAAATAGATTTAGTTCCTAGCAAGGCTTAATTAAGGTATTGATGTAAGTCCCGTAATACGTTATGTATATGTATAATAGCAATAATGGGTACCATGAAAGTTGCAGGTAAACGGCATAGAGGGTGGTGGATCAGAGCGAACGATTGGCGATGACGGGCACCTATACATGACGGTGGTGTTATCGCGGTCGGGGGGCGCCGGGCTCGGCTTCAGCATCGCTGGCGGCTCCGACAACCCCCACGTAGCCGAAGACCCCCTTATATATGTCACCAAACTCATACCAGGTGGCGCGGCTGCCGCCAGCCAATTACAAATTAATGATGCCATATTACAGGTACTTTTTGTGATCAATTATGGTATCTATATCAGCTTGCTTGAAACACCTTTAAATACTTCTTTCATTACATTCTAAATTTATTGTTGAAATTTAAAACGAATGTGTAATCCTCTTACTAAAGTCTCTTGCCTCACTCAATTCATTATAACACGCCAGTCGCCCGAATTGACTTTCTACATCGTAGAATTGAAAATCATATCCAAATAACAAAGCGAAATCAGGCTACTTAGCCTGTCCCGAATGATTGAGTCATCATTAGAATTGACACAATAGCTGTGGCAATGAAACAAAAGTGAATTGGTTTGCTACATTATTGCTTGGCTATCATTAATATTTAGTAGAATCCATAAGCTGGTCATCGACATTTTTATTTTCCAATTTTAATATTGATCTATTTCTTTAAACAGGTTAACGACACATCCGTCGAAAACGTAACACATGCAGAAGCAGTAGATGCTTTGAAAAAAGCTGGGAATACTGTGAAACTGGTAAGAATTATGTAATAGGTATAATTATATGTCAATCGGCTATAAAATATTTTATTCGCACATAGTCTAATGTTGGAGTAATGAATAAGTATTATAAAATATACTAAAATCTCATTTACAGAAAGTAAGACGTCGCGTTACCGATGACAACCGAAATATGTCACACTTGTCTGTATCTACAAAAGAAGAAGCGGTTGAGATTGAACTTGTCAAAGGCGGCGCCGGACTCGGGTTCAGTATAGCAGGAGGAGTCGGCAACCAACACATACCTGGAGACAATGGGATCTACGTCACAAAAATAATGGCCGGCGGCGCCGCGCATCGAGACGGCCGGCTACGGGTCGGGGACAAGCTGTTAATGGTTAAAAATACCTCTGTGAGTTGATATTTTATATCAAATTGTTACCGTTTGAGATGTGAGAAGAACGAGTAGTTCATGCAGCCCGTTGATATACACATACAACCTTAAACTGTTAGGTAATCGGTTCAGTGTTCGAAGTCATACATAAACGTTGTTTTCTTGAAATTAAGAAGTTCGCTTCGCTTCTAATTGTAGCCACACACCGCACCTTAAAATCAAAATAGTGTAGTTGCTACTCAGAGAATTAAAATAAAGATTGTATTTCCAACATTAGATTTCTAAAAAAATTTTTTCCAGAAAGGTGATGTAAACTTGGACAATGTGACCCACGAGGACGCGGTAAGCGCACTCAAAGCATCAGGAGAACGGGTTCTACTCGTTCTCATACCCGGACCGCGGCATGGTCAGCCATCGCCGCGTACTTCTCGAGCGAACACACGTAAGCTCTAAAAATTACTAAAATGTATAATGTATTGATTTTTTTAACTTAATTCCATTTTTGTCCTGATAATCAACAAGTGTAACAATGTAGAGAGGAATACCGTGGCTATTATATAGTAATATGTTATAATTTTGTTACATCGGTTAAGGACGTGAGTGGTAAAACCGCTTAATGTAAATAACATGATCACAAGTCATCACATTGATTTCGTTCTATTGTTTTGTTTTGTTATCCAAAAATGCCATGAAAGGTAAAGTGAGGTAACAATCTCTTTTTTATTCCTGTGTAGCTTCGAGCACAGCAAATTCTCTACGGCGCGAAGACGTGACCGACAGTAACGAGGAGCCCCGGGTCGTGGAACTAGAGAAAGGCCCCCAAGGGCTCGGTTTCAACATTGTAGGCGGAGAGGATGGGCACGGTATCTACGTGTCGTTCCTGCTGGCAGGAGGACCCGCCGAGCGGTCCGGGGAGCTGCGACGAGGGGACAGGCTCCTGGCAGTTAACGACACGGACATCACGCACGCCACTCACGAACAGGCAGCTAAAGCGTTGAAGGTAACACATTACATTAAGTTAGGTGCTAATGGGATGGACTCCAGTTTTGTATGCAACTAGATGTTAATACATAAGGCTCACTTGCATATAAGGTAACAGAGCTAGTACCCAGGAATAGCAACACATCTGTGATTGGCTCAACTGGAACACTTCTATATAGATTTCATTGGAGATGGCCATATGCTACTGTGAACATTCACCAACAGGCTCGTTTGATACTTCTATTTCATAAAATAATTCGTCAAAATATTCCAAACATTTGTCATACTCTAAACATTTGTACGTTACGTAAGCCTTGACCCTCATTATAATTTTAAATGCTATTAGTAAATAATAATGTGAAGTATGTATATATTTATTCATAGGTTTTAGTTATCACAACATCAAATATGTCAACAACACCATTTTTTTTTTACTTATATTCATTTGATTCCATTTTTCCGTAATGTTGATTTATATCATGTGTGTGACTAGTAAACATTATTGTCGGTTATCATAAAAAGAATTTATAAAATTAATTTATGTCATAAAAAGTCATAAAAAGAATTTATAAAATTAATTTATATAAGTACATCAAACGTGATTAATAATTCAAATTTAATTTTGTAAGCCATTTGTTAGTACAATCATACGTCGTTCGTATTTACTTCATCATTAACTTTATAGTTCATAATTTCTCTTTTTTTAAATAGCCCTTTGAGGGAACTTGTAGTGACTATTGCAAATCCTTCAGAGGTTTATCTCGTTTTTCATAGTTCATTTTTCTCCGCATCTTTTAATCCTACTCTAACAAACAATCCAACCTTTTGAGTACCACGGCAGTGCAAACAATGTTGTAATGTAGATATAGCTGTGTACATACCCTTGCCTGACACCATGCATATTCATTCATAGAATGCGTTATGTATTCTAGTGGCTTGTTACACAACCAAATGGCTTACTTAATTGATTGACTATGTTATATGATTTATTCAACAGACGTGACTCATGTTATGTAAACCCAAGATGCGCTAGTACATAATTCAATGTCATTTAAATTGGTACTTATCTATCATTATCATCCATTTTATTAGTCGATCTTTACGATTGTATGTCAAAACGTAATATTGTTTATATTTTGTATGTTTAAATGGTAGCTCTATCTGCCCTGAAAGGCGTAAATTAACACGATAATTAAGACAATTTACGTATTATTGTGGTCCATGTTTTTACGCAATACTAACAGCTTTATGAATTATTCATTCATTACACAGTAATCGAAAACTGTAGTGAAGTAATATTGATAGTTATCTGAATTTTTCATGTTTTTTTGTGAAAGAGTAAGAAACGGGCATGCAGGCCACCTGATGTTAGGTGGTCACTGCAGCCCATGGACAACCACGTCCAATCTCAAATCGAACAAAAGTTCTATTTAAGGATATAGACGCGGATGCGTCCCTACTCTTGAGGACTAAGATGGTCGCCTCCAATAATGTGTATCCGACAGCCACACCTCCCCAACCGAAACACAATACATGAAGAACATGTCGCTTTAGGCGGGTTATGAGGGTAGCGGTGGTGCTGCCCCGGGCGAGCTCTAACGGCTCTACCACCTTTAAAGATTATTACTTGCATTTTATCATTAATTATTGTCATTGGTCTTTTGATTTGGATTTTGACTATTAACTTTATTATTTCGAGCCGGTTTTACTCACACGTAAAACTGCTCTATGGAGCTTCTCCATAAAGTTTCTTCATAAATCCATAAATTATTTAAGTACAGGCCTAAGGCACTTGTCAGTTCGAACCAAATTATAGAATATGAGGCAAGACACGCATTCACTGAGTTACTTTGTAAGTTAGTATGTGTTATAAATTACATATTTGCTATTTATAGAAATTGGTATTTACCTTTTTTATTGCGAAAGAGTAAGAAACGCGCATGCAGGCCACCTGCTGTTAAGTGGTCACTGCAGCCCATGGACAACCACGTCCAATCTCAAATAGAACAGAAGTGCTATTTAAGGAAGGCCGCGGATGCGTTCCTACTCTTGAGGACTAAGATGCTCGCCTTCAATAATGTGTATCCGGCAACCAGACTTCCTTAACCGAATCACAATACATGAAGAACATGTTGCTTTACGGTGGATTATGAGGGTGGCGGTGGTGCCACCCCGGGCGAGCTCTAACGGCTCTACCACCTTTTGTTACCTGCTTATATTGCGTGTTTGATATTAGTTGAAAAATGTGTTTGAGTAAATTAAATATTTATTTTCATATTTACAGTGGTGAAAATCTTAAAACTAATTTAAATAAAAATTTAAAGGTGGGAGAACTATAGTTTGACCGAGGAGGTACCACCACTGCCCTCATATTTGCCGTAAAGCATTACTTGTGATTCGGTTGAAAAGGTGCGGTTGCCGGCTACATTTTGAAGCGAGGCGATCGCCTTAGTCCTCAGGAGTAGCAACGCATCTACGTACGAGCTCAGATAGGACTTCAATCGGGTTTGTGGTTGTTCGTAGATGTCTATGGGCTGCGACTACTTAATATCAGGTGGTGTGCATACTCGTTTGCTACTCTTCTCACATAAAAAAACAGTAATTATAATAAAAACCTAACCTAAACAATCGAAAGGGAGTCCGTGCCCATGCGGCATGATTCCAAGAACACTAGCTCCATTCCCGCGCTGATTAACAATCGCAATACTCTGCGCGAGATATGAACCAGCCCTCTCGTCACCGGTAGCGTCGATCAAACTTGGTACTCTTTGTTTGTGAAATTACGTTAAAAAGTAGCAAACAAGTGTGTCTGCTACTTATCTGATGTTAAATGATCTCTGCAGCCCATGGACACTAACGTCCAACTTCAAAAAGACTAATGTCCTGCAAATCGTCATGCATAAAGGCATTGGTATTTCTGAGGACTGAGATGGTCGCCTTGTTTATAAGTGTAGCCAGCAACTGCATCTCTGACCGATACACAAGAACTATTTTACGGATTGTGAAGGCGACCGTGGTATCCTGCCCGAACATTTGTTCTTCCTCGCAAACCTGAAATAAAACTTAAGTTTTGTGAAACATTTAAGTTGTCACTTATTAACTGTTATTTTACCATTTAATAGCATCAAGATTGGACTGATGAGCTGATGAACTAGTCAAAGACAGCTTTGCAACCATCAACGATAATAAGATAGACAGATCTATCTATTTATCTATCAATAATAATAAAGTCTTATGAAAGATTTAAGAAGTTAGTTGTTAAATTTTATCATAATAGCTTTAAACTTGTACCGATGAGTTGACGAATCGGTCGAAGACAGCTTCGAAAACCTTTATTAAATTAAAATCTTATCAGACATGTCAGTTGTCAGTCGTTAACAGAGAACTAAAGTCCTATCAGATGTAAGTTGTCAGAGGTTGTGTTATTATTATATGATTTAATAGTTTTAGACTGGCACTGATGAGGAGGAAACACTCGAAAACAGCTTGCATTATAATTAAACTAACTATAATTATATAAAGTGAAATAAATTAGAAACGTGTGTCTGTTCACGCTCTCTGATCGTTGTATAACATGACTATTTACATTGTTTGTTTTATAATAGAATTGGCCTATTGGCCTTTGTGTACAAGGCTGTTTTGATAAAAATATAAATAAAATAAGCCTTTCGAAATCAAAATCAAAATATTTCTTATTCAAAGTAGATTATTTACAGAACTCTTTATGAACGTCAATAAACTACCGCCGACGTAAGGTGTTCCGTTTTGGAGAAGTGTCGGCGAAAGAAACTCCAAAGCACACATCTTTTTCATCTTTCAAATGTAATTTACACATAATAACTTAAACTAATGGAGCAAGTGGAGCTGGAGTCGTTTCAGACCATACGAATTTATCATTTAAATAATCATTTTTAATAACAACAGTACATTATGTAAACCTATGACACATTTTTAAATCTGTAAAATTTGATCATAAGTACATAATGTAAACCAATTACTACAAGAATTTAAATCTAGAAAATATGACGACAAAATTTTAAGCTAAAATATAAATCGGTAAATGCTTGACTGCAACTTTTTACTGTAATAAAGGTTAGTCTTGATAAAAGCCTTTTAATTGCCGATACGATCAACGTATTTAGTTGCTGATATTTGGAATCAGTTGCGTGGCTCAGGGTAACGTTTTCCCCCTTAGGAGGAGAAGAACGGAGCCCATTAGTGAGACAATTTATTAATGACGCTGTAAATTAGCTATTTTTACGAAGACGCCACTGAAATATGGCCGCATCAATCCGCACTTGGCCAGCGTGGTAGACTATGGTCCAACTTTGCCCATTCTGAGAGGAGCAGGTGCTCAATAGTGAGAGTATTTATTAATGACGCTGTTAATTAGCTATTTCCGCGAGACTCCTATGCTTAAATACGGCCTCACCAATTCGCACTTGGCCAGCGGTGAACTACGGCTTAATTTTGGGCAAACTGGAAGGAGAACAGTACTTAAGAGTGGGACAAATTATTTCTGACGCTCTCAATTAGCTATTTTGTTGTTTGTTATGCGCTTTTTGTTTCAATAACGTGTTATCTTAAAAAACACAACTTTACAGTAGAGCATTTTTTACTTACAAAAAATTAATTTTACTTAATTGTGTATTTTTTTTATGTTTAATGTAGATTACGTACAAAAATTTAACACCTTAGCTATCTCAAATCAAACACGGAGATTTCAATTATCAAATAAAATAAACTTGAGTTTTCAAACTTGTCACGTTATTGAAGCAAAGAAGCGATATGGCCGCACCAATCCGCACTCGGCCAGCATGGAGGACTCTGGCCCAATTTTAGGCATTCTGAAATTAGACCAGTGCCCAGCAGTGGGAAAGTTGATTGATGACGCTGTTAATTAGTAATTTTTACGACTAACTTAAAATGCCCTCAATGTAATAATTACAATGTAATCATTTCGTTACTGATTTATTAACAAGTATTTACGAGTGTCGATTCAATTAACGCTTTCCGGTTCTTTTATGGATAGGTATTTTTAACATGGTGTCATAGCTTTATAGACTACGTCTACAGCTGTAGCAGCATTTTTCCTCATTGACTAGTTATTTACAACTGGCACGTCGTATATATGTTTAATAAACTTTAAAAAGTTCTAAATTCGGTTATATTTTGTTTTATGTTATCATAGAACCCTTTTATTTATTAACCGTATTTAAAGTTGTTATTTAATTTGGGAGAGTATTTTTTATGTTGGAAACCTAGCAAACTGGCTTGAAGATCTCAAACAAGAGTAAAGTTTAGTCTGATGTGCTTAGATCCATTGCTGCTCTTGAGGACTAACATGGTTGCTTTGATTATACATATGTGTAGCCGGCAGTGAATCGTACAAGCATCGCTGATATTTCTTACGAGTACCGTATATTAACAAATTGAATTGACTACTTGACGTGACCAGTGCCCACGAAGCACGGAAGTATTTTTTTATTGTGAAAGAGTAAGAAACGGGCATGCAGACCACCTGATGTTAAGTGGTCACTGCAACCCATGGAGACCTACGTCCAATCTCAAATAGAACAGAAGTGCTATTTAAGGATGGACTCGGATGCGTTTCTACTCTTGAGGACGAAGATGATCGCCTCCATAATGTGTATCCGGCAACAACACCTCCCCAACCGAAACACAATACACGAAGAACATGTTGTTTTACGGTGGGTTGTGAGGGCGAGCTCGAGCCGGGCGAGCTCTGACGGCTCTACCACCTTTTGAAGTGTGGATAAAATTCTGATACTACTCAATTATCCAAATCGAAACCATGCATAATGTTACGTATGATTTATCCACAGTTCAAAAATAAAATTAGCACCCAAAAAGTGAATTTCTGTTTACGTTTTCAAATCCCTAACCAAATGTCTCGTTAATTTTCATACTTAAACAGCATTCCAAATACCATAGAAATGGTTGTCTCGAATGAATATAATTCATAATTACAGACAGATTGACACGCTTTAATTCTGTGTTATATAGACACTGATTGACTCGACCACAATGGCGTCGGTGTGAGCTAATAAATCTAGCTAAATGCATTAATATATCCTTCTGTTTAAGGAAGCTGAGGTTAGGCTTGATAATTACGCTGTAGCCAATCTGAGTGTATGACCCGTTCCATTGACTAGACATATTTATAACCTTTTTTTTATTACGAAAGAGTAAGAAACGGGCATGCAGGCCACCTGATGTTATATGGTCACTGCAGCCCATGGACAACCACGTCCAATCTCAAATAGAACAGAAGTTCTATTTAAGGATGGACACGGATGCGTTCCTACTCTTGAGGACTAAGATGGTCGCCTCCAATAATGTGTATCCGGCAACCACACCTCCCCAACCGAAACACAATACATGAAGAACATGTTGCTTTATGGCGGGTTATGAGGGTGGCGGTGGTACCGCCCCGGGCGAAAGGTGGCATTAATGATTTTTTTTAACAATTCATTCATTCATTTAAATTTGTTTCTCTTGTTCCTTACTTTTGATATAAGTACATTGTCATTTTTGTAACAAGTTAGACATATAGAAATTTTGCTTATAAATAGTCAGTTATATCAGCGTGGAAAATCATCTCCTAAAGGAGGAAAATTTGTCTGTGTGTTTGTCTGTTAGTTCATTTATCAGTAGACACTGATTGACTTGACCACAATGGCGTCGGTGTGTATGTGTAGTGCGTATTTTATTTCATTTTAATTTATTTACATTTATTTCCTTATAACTATAAACAGTACCAGTGTCATTTATATTAGTTCTATATTATTAGTTAGTAGCACTAACAATAGATCGTTTAAAGTAAATCTTTAAATTGGGGATTGAAGGGATGTGCGTAACTTTGTCGTTTTCAAAGTTAGTAATTAAGTTTGGGGACCCAAAATGCGAGCATTGCTCCACAAGGGATTATGAGGATAGCGGAGGTACCTCCCCAGTCATAATATATTGGTACCATTCACACTTTGAGAATATAATATCCACATTAAATAGTCGAACAGGATTAGATTTTCCCATGTAATAACAATAGTCGCAAATGATTATGACTCACTTTATCGGTATTCCGTTATTAATAACCTTTGTGTCTTCAACGTAATTTTACGTGTTTATAGATAATTTAAAAGCCTTATCTGATTTTCGCTAGGGCTGTCGATTTTAAAGCGTTCATCTCTTAAGGGTTTTTTTGTGACTTTAGGTGTATACATGCTAATCATCATTATCATCTCAGCCTTTTGGACATAGAGATCCTCCATAGATACCAATAGACCGATCCTATACGGCCTGCGTCTGACAAACCCCAGCGAGTTTGAGATCGGCCTTCCAAGCTAATCGCTTCTACGGAATGTCTGACGTTTACGAAACTTCATGATGTACTTTACTGAAGAATTTAAGTTGTTGTCTGAACAGGCGTTGGTCAAAGCATCATGATACACTTCTCTGACGGATTTTATGTTACAGGAATGAGTCACGTCGGTGTCTATTGACTGAGTACACTAAACTCCGACTTTAGAATGTCACGGAAATTGGTAATCAAAATCTTTTACTGGCTCGTGGTCTACTGCCTGAATATATCGAACCTGTACTCCACAATCCAATAATCCACCGATACATTAACGATATCTATTGACCGAATAAATATAACCTCGACGTCAAAACGCCACGGGGACTGTTACTGTCTCTCGGTCTACTGACCGAATACACCCAAGCTCTAATCCACAACCCCATAATTTCCCATACCTTAACGTTGTCAACTAATCGAATATACTTCATGTCGATTCCATAACGCCATAGGATTTTTTTATAGAAATCTAGTGCAGGTTCGTGGTCTACTGAGCGAATACACCCAACTATGACTCCACAACCCCAAATCCCCCCCCATATATTAACGTTGTCTACTGATCGAATACACTTCGACTCAACTCTGCAACGCCACAGAAATTGGTAATAAAAATCTCTTGTTGGTTCGATTTGGTCTACTAACCGAATATACCCAACACCGAATCTATAACCCGGTAACCCCCCACATCTTAACGTTGTCTTCTATTGAAATACACTTACATAACGTCACGGAAATTAGTCATAAAAACCTGTTACTAGCATGGTCTATTGACCGAATACACTTAATCTCAACTCTAAAACCCCATAAACCCACAACCCCTAACCCCGACTCCACAACCTCACAATCCCACAACCCCTAACATCCTAACGTAAAGGAACTCCCAACATTCCCCACCTAAAACAAAAAAGGATCGTAATAGCTCGATTATTGGCCTTTAAACTCAATCTGTTGATAGTGGGATCATGATGACTGAACATTCGGCTAGATGGTTTATTATTAACGGCGATTTAATGAATTATACACGGCTATTGTTACGTTTTGCAACAGAGAACTGTTGACCTTTTAGAGACGACTTGCTCTTAAAGGGCTCAGCATATCATTATTTTATAATATGCATCACTAACTAGGTAACTTTAAAGGTGGTAGAGCCATTAGAGCTCGCCCGGGGCGGCATCACCGCCACCCTAATAACCCGCCGTAAAGCAACATGTTCTTTATGTATTGTGTTTCGGTTGGGGAGGTGTGGTTGCCGGATACACTTTATTGCAGGCGATCATATTAGTCCTCAAGAGTAGGAACGCATCAGCGTCCATCCTTAAATAGAACTTCTGTTCTGTTTGAGATTGGACGTGGTTGTCCATGGACTGCAGTGATCACTTAACATCAGTTGGTCTGTAAGCCCGTTTCTTACTCTTTCATAATAAAAAAAGAAAAAAGAAGTAGATTTTTCTGGCGGTTCGTTCACGCAAATACGGTATAACAATTGATTCTAATGCAGCTTATTCATATATATCTCTAAATATTATTGCCGTCGTCGTCGCGTCTATCTGTCTATTCGCGATAAACTCAAAAAGTACTGGACGGATTTTCTCACAGTTTTCAACAACAGGTAGAGTGCTTCCTGAGGAAGGTGCATAATAAGTTAAGTTTGTTTTGTAAATTGGGCTAGTTAGAGGCTAAGCCAGGTAAAGGTAGCGATACCCAGTACATAGTAAAATAGAGTATAAATATATAAATATAGTATAAATTCCACGATAATATTAATTTAAAATGTTAGTTATACTCTGTACATATTTTGTATGCTGAATTATGTTCATATTGATTTTGTTAAAACTTTTAACCCAGAAGATTATACTCATCAAAACAATTATAACAGACAAGACAGATATAATTGGCGATGTGAACGTTAATGTTTATGACTATACACAGATAAAAAACATATATAGACCATTAAATTCGAGCCAAATTTCAAGGCTGTGAGATTGTAGAGCTGTGATCGTGTTTTGTTTTTTTATTGGCGCCACACAAGCCTTTTTTTACTTACACCACCATCAGTGGATAAGCGGTAAAAGACTCATAAACGAAGCGGTAACCGAGTTGTAAACGACGCGGTAAACGAGTCGTAAACGAAGCGGTAAACGAGTCGTAAACGAAGCGGCAAACGAGTCATAAACGAAGCGATATACGAGAGTTAAACGAGCGGTAAACGAACTGATAAATATAAAACACGTCTATACACGACGTCAAGCAAGACACGTCTTATTTCATGTTGGATGTAGATGGCTATGGGCGGCAGAGAGCATTTAACATCATATTTAACACGCTTGTTTGTTACTTTTTCAAAATAAAAATTGTATTTGGACAATGTTTAGTTGAATGGGAAGATTAGGAAGGATTAACAAACGTGCTTGCATGCCACTTGATGTTAACTACACGCTGCAGTTCGTGGCTACATTCAACCTCAAACAGAACTTACTCAGAAGCTCAGATGTTTTTATTTCCTTGTCTTAGGGTCTTGTGTATTTGTTGTTGTATTTCTGAAAATTTAAATAGTTTCAAGTGTTCGTGAGGTTTCAGTAACAGATCACTTTTGATCTGTTGCTTTACGGTGAATTATGAGGACTGCAGTGGTACCTATAGTTAAACTATAATTCTTTGTTTTAATGGCATTTTTATCGAAGAGCGAGTAACTCCCTAATCGTTTCATGGTATTAGTGGAACAAGTTATCTCCTCACTTAAATTAACTAGATCGTTCGGCAATTTATAATTGTTATGATATTTTATTATGGTACTCTAAGGTTATGCTTGTTAAGGTTATCTTAGTTGATGGTTTTCAAACGACCCATGGTGTACCGCTTCTTCAAAGCCGGTGTGCTGACTCCTGGTAGTATAAGTGTCCAGGCGACGGTGACTACTTTCCATTAGGTCTCATCATCAGGTTCGTCTACCTTAACATTAGGCTAAATTATAATTAAAAAAATGTTTATCACATCGCACTGTGTACAGAGTTTCGGGTTCGAATTCCAGCTAGGGAAATAAAATAATTAATTTAAAATTCTCTTCTGGTATTGAGTATTTTATATTCGAATTCTATTGTGAGTTTACAAGTGTAGAAATATTTATCTATTTATGTACATTTTATTAAAGTTATCGATAAATTAATATTTATAATTGAGAATATGCCGATAGTCGCAAGCTGGTAGAACTGTAGTTCAATCGGGGAGGTACCATCGCCACCCTCATAGTCCGCCGTAAAGCATTACTTGTGTTTCCGTTGGGGAGGTGCGATACTGGCTACATTTTGAAGCGAGGCGAACATCTTAGTCCTCAGGAGTAGCAACGTATCTACGTTCGTCCGTACAGGATTTCAGTCGTGTTTGTGGTTGTATGTGGATGTCTATAGGCTGCGACTACTTAACATCAGGTGGCTTGCTACTCGTGTCACATAAAAAACTGTCTTCAGAATTTAAAAGACATTGCCCTTTATATAGGCCAATAAATCTAAGCCTATTAGCAAAGGCCTTTTTATAAAAGCCTGTAAGTGAATAAGCTGTTTATCAAAAAAATACCACGTCCTTTAAAACAGATAAATATTAATACCACAAATCCGATGCAATCAATATTCATACGTGAATAATGAAGTAATGAATTATTCATAAACTTGATGATAGCGATTTGTCTGTCTGTCTTATTGGGTCGTAATCTCAGGAACATCGCAACACAGTATAAGTTGATGGAAACTAAATAGAGTAATTATTTTTCAATAATTTGCAAGGTAGAACATGAATGCGATTTTAAATATATCGGGGAATTTATAAATTATATATAACGGGTACTCACGATCAACGCTTTTTAATTTTTTTATGTGAGAATAACAAACGAGCATGCAAACCACCTGATGTTAATTAGTTGCAACTCATAGACGTTCACGTACATAAATACGAAAGAAATCCTATCTGAGCTCGAATGTAGATATGTTGCTACTCCAA
>DWON01002852.1:0-19458 GCA_018251015.1 Phocides pigmalion okeechobee
GCAACCACACCTCCCCAACCGAAACACAATACATGAAGAACATGTCGCTTTACGGTGGGTTATGAGGGTGGCGGTGGCTCTACCACCTTTAAAATATTTAATATTGACAATAATTCAAATCGTTTTTAACCACCATAATGAAAGCGTGCTCTGCGGTTTACTAGAGTTTCACAAAACCTCTTTGCTCGCTCCTTTCGCATTAAACAATTGATAAAAAAAGGAAATAATTCCCTTGCTTAGATCCGAACTTTCATTTCAACTTCATTAACATTATTTTGTTGGTAAAGTCATATGATTATTAGTAAAAATACGCAACACCAGTTTTTGATTATATTGCATACTCTAACATATTTATTTACACCTACACCTCATATATTAACTTTTCCTATATTATTGCATCCCCAAAAGTTTTAGAACCGCCATAATGTCTATAATGTCGTTTAAGTTCATTGTACTCTTACTTACCATAGCAAATAGGCTAACGATTGTTATTTTTTATATTTAGGTACGCCTAGAAATTCTTGACATGGTTTTGCGACAGAAATATATATTTACCGCGAACATAGAGTACAATATAATCAGAAGCTACACGCACAGACGTCGTGTAAACAAATTGAAAATAACGATTACTATTGCGTGGAATACTGTTTCAATCTCGGGAGCTTTCATGTTCGTAAGTGTATTGCGCTTCATTCCCATTTCGTTTTATTGTTCACGTAAATCTTATGTTATATTTTTTTATTTTCACAAAAAAATGAACTAATAAAAGTATAAATCGAGAACCATCATAATTCCTTGGTTAAAAATCGTTTCAGAAACAGGTATTCCAGGATAAATTTGTTCGCTGTTGTTAATACATATTCCTAAACCTAAACCTAATGTTATAAAGAATATTTATGATATGTCATGTATATGTAGTAAGCTTGGTGAAAATTTTTTTTACCGGTCAATCTAAAAAGTATTACAACTTAGTTGATGTCTTTTAAAATTTTTGTTGAAACTGTGTTTAGGCTAATTGAATCTGTCTGGATGATTATATAGAAGTACAAATTGCGACCTTGATCATAATTTGATAGAACAGAACAATGTTGTATCAAATTATAATGAAGGTTATTTTCACAATTGTTAAATGTTCTCAGGTTGATAAAGTGTAGATACGTCGAGTTTAATCTGTGATTATATTTAATTGTTCTTAACAAGTACTTCAAAGTTTTTTGAGGTTAGATGTTATGAAGGTAACATTTGACATTTATAATGAATTTAATAAAAAAAAAACAATATACCTAACCTATCCGTATTATTTGTCTATTTCCTTCGAAGAACTTTCCTCGTAAGAGGAGAAACACATAGCTAGCTGGCGGCAATATTGTGTAGGTGGGATACGTGTGTTTACTATAAAATAATTACATTCAAATTACAATGAATAATTATTCGAACTGTATCGCTTTATATTAAATGTTGTGTCATTCATTTCATATTTACCTTACTTGAAATCATGAAAAATGTATACTGTTTAAACTCTGATTTTAATAGTTGGATTAATAAAGTTATTTATACTGCCTACATAGATATTTTCATACATAAATGAACAGACTTAACATTTATTACACCACATGAAATAATGTAAGGTGTGGTTGTGGTTCGCTTGAAGGGATCCTTACAAAGGAATTAAGGTCTTATGATTATAATTCCACCAATTAGTGTAAGTTTCGATTCGCCTTGTTTTGAACGAGATTTTAATGAGTAAATGCGATACTTTTGTTAAGACCTTGCCGTTTTCCTAAAAGAGCGGATCCGTTTAATGAGATTGTTAATAGTTATCTACATCGAAACAACAGTTTTATAATAAGTTTTACGGTTATTTAAAAGGTCATAAATATTTTTCTGACTTTAATGCAACATGTCTATATATCTTCTAAATTTTATAAGTACATTGTTGATATTCGTATTTAACTATGTTGTACTTTCAACTTTCGATACTTTCTTGTCAAAATTGTTCTGTTGGTGCATTGCAATGATATTCGTACATTTTTCTCAAAAAAAGTGTGTGTTTTCTTTATTAAAGAGATGTATCAGAATGTAGTAACAATATCAAAGAAGAGTTCATAGTAATTCAACAGATTTTGTAAATACATAATTTAAATTAATATTGTTAAAATATATATGTATATATTACTATGAAACACGTACTCACGATTAACGCTTTATATTGCCAATATTTTAAATTAGTTGCATGGATCGTGATCACGACTAAACTTTTTGTTTAATAAAAACATCGGTACGTACTTTAGTCTATTTGTGCAAATAAAATCGATTATTTTAAATTTTACAGCTCGACCTATGAAAGATTTTAGAAATCTAAAAGGTGGTAGGGCCGTTAGAGCTCGCCCGGGGCGGTACCACCGCCACCCTCATACCCGCCGTAAAGCAACATGTTCTTCATGTATTGTGTTTCCGTTGTGGAGGTGTGGTTGCCGGATAGACATTATTGGAGTCGATCATCTTAGTCCTCAAGAGTAGGAACGCATCCGCGTCAATCCTTAAATAGAACTTCTGTTCTGTTTGAGATTGTACGTGGATGTCCACGGGCTGCAGTGACCACTAAACATCAGGTGGCCTGCATGTCCGTTTCTTAATCTTTCATAATAATAAAAAAAAATATAATAGAAATCGCAAGCTAATTACGAAACGGGCAATCCAATAAAGAACAGATAATAATTGTATAGAACCCTAAAAACTGACCAGCAATTAAGCTAATCACATTGTAAAAGATGTTTTATGTCCAAACTATAAAACACAAATTAGTTTGGCCATTAACAAAATAAGACTCATGTTACGAGCTTAACGAACTGACGTCAAATATAAGTTGGCCTCTAAATCTGTATATATAAAAGAGAAATGTGATGGACAGACCTAGTGATTAAATTACAGCTGTAACCACCGGGCCTAAATTTATAAAATTTTGCACATAGCTTCTTTACGTAGCGAAGTACTCGTACTCAGAAAGGTATTTTGGAAAAAGGGGGCCAAATTGGGAAGAATTTATGAAAGCGGGAAAATAAAAGATGAAATTGAGTAACATATTACGATTTTTATAGTCAGTCTGTTTTAAATATACATGTAAGATAAAAAACAGATGTATTGTCATATTTTTTAAGCGAGCAGGGCAGCAGGTAACAGCTAGTTTAAGACATTTTCCCTTTCGAATTAATTTTCTCTATGCAAGAAAAAGGTGGAAGGTTCACGTTACGTTGGTCCTTCGAGCCGGGATAAATGGCAGCGGGTCACGTGATAGGACGATTTGTCGTGACGCCCAAACGATTACACGCATCATTAGTCATATAACCACCTTTGATAACGTCATTAATTCATTCATTGCCAAATTTATGGTTTTTGATGGCGAGAAAGAACCATTTGTTGGGTTTCGTGTGGGAAATATAGGGGATGGTTCGTTGAACCCAGTTCCTAATGTGGGGTAATTTTAATTTATGTTTAATGAAGCATTCAAACCAGCTCTATTAAGCAAAATTATAAAAAAGCAATATGCTATAACATAAGGAAAGAGAAAACTATAAAATAGTCTTCTTAAACTAACATCGAACCAGGATTCCTAGGTCACAGGTCAAGTAATCTGGACTAATATAAATGAGTACATCATTTTTATAACCGCCTGCCCGAGAATAGAATCCTGAGCCGTACACATGTCAGATCCATGTAGTTAAAGACAGTGATGCGTTACAACCAGGCATAATAGTTGAGTTACATAAAAATTCTGTTATTTCAGTAACACTTTCTTCTTTACGCTGTAAAGAAGAAAGTGTTACTTCTTCTTAAAGCTGTAGGTTTTTTATTTATCCATTTAATTACAGTCATAAAAATAGTATTTATTCGTCAATAGCTAAATGGATCAAGTTACTAACTGTTCTGGTAATCATGGGTAAAAAAATTTGACCGTTCAATGTCAAAGCTTGTCATAATAATCTTCAAATTGTTTTTCAAAAAAGAGGCAACTTGAAGTAGAAAAATAGGCTTGATAGACTAGGTCAGGAAGGGCGAAGCTGAAGATCGAGCTCAGTGGCGTTCCATTGGAAAGGCCTATGTCCAGCAGTGCACTATTGCGGGCTGATGATTATAATGGTGATAATGATGGTGGAAGGGAGAACGGTAGACCTATCCATAGGGAGAGGAGAAATGAATAAAACCAATACAATTAATAACGTACTATAATAAACAACACAATATTCCAAACAAGCACAATTACGTCGAGAAGAGTCTCCACTTGGCCGTTATTGAGCTTGTCTCTCGGCCTGAGGTACGATCTCCGTGGAGTCAGGAGTGAGATGATACCATCCATAGTTTCCTCGCATGTCGGCATGATCTGCGCTGGTGGAAGAGCGAAGCCATCGCGGCCGTTGTCACGAAGTTCGAAGGTCACGACATATCTGTGAGTTGAATCATTACTAATGAATTAAATCATCCAGGTGCCAGGTGGTAGAACTACTGTTCGATCAACGTAGTAGTATCAAGTAAAGGAGTCTTTGTTTTTAAGTAACAAAGGTGCGGTCGATAGCTACACTTACAAACGAGACTCTCAGTTTTCAGGAGTAGCAGCGCATCTCTGCACGACGTCAGGTAGGACTTTAGTCCTGTTTTGGGTTGGATGTCCATGAGTTAGAGGAGCCATTTAACACTAGGTGTCCTGTAGTTGTAGTAGTCGTTTGCTACTTTTCCAATATAAAGTCAGCATCATTATTAACTTATCACTGTGTTGCTAGGCAAGAGTCTCTTCTCAGAATGAGATGGTTATACCATAGTGCACCATGCTAGCAAAGTGTGGCTTGCTAGACTTTACGTTTATTTGTTTACTTTATGTGAAACTTTCAAGCATGTACATTTCCTCAAGATATTTTCCTTGACTGTTAAAAAAAGTGTTCATAAGACAAAATTCCTATTCTATTGCTTGCTTAATAAATAGCGGTTCAGGTGTTTGGATAAGTTGCGTTGCATTCATAGCAGAAAGAACTGAAAGTCTGATGGCTATTCCGGACTGAACTTCAAAAACTCTCTGCTGGTTGTCTGTCCGTCTGCTGTCTGTCAGCTGTTGCTGCTCATCTGCTGGTATTTTCTCCTGATCCAGCTAAGCCAACAGGGCGTTGAGAGCCGATGCACTGCATCCGCCGGGATTTTTCTCCCAGTCAGCTTTAGCCAAAAGGTGCTTTAAACCGATAACGGAGTAAACATTGTAACTTTGACCTTCATTAAGGGTATAAATATTTTTTCAGAATTGTCGACATACGTAGTATGCCCATCGAGCGGTTTTACTGAGAATTATTTTACATACATTGAATTTTATCCCCAGTAGTCTCGGAAGTTCCACGACACAGAAACAAAAATAGACCGTTAAAATGGGTTAGAAGTACGCAAATAATGAAATAGACACACTTACGGAACATTAAATTTTAATTTTGTCCAACATCCGCTTACTCCTGAAGTCATGTATCCTGAAATACACGTAATATCAAAATAAACGTATTGTTTCAATCTCGATTATTACGTACATACTTGTATCTTTGTATATGTCGTGTGCGTGTGTGTATGTGTACATATTCCTGTGTATGTGCGTGTACATGTGCGTGTGTGTGAATGTGCTTGTGTTATTAGTACAGCAAAAGACTATACCTTTTGCTGTACTTTTAAATATGTACAAAAATATTTATCAGTATGAATAATGACATCTACATTATAATGGAATCAAAAACATTCTGGGAACACAAAGCAAATATTTCGTAAAATCTCTTAGAAAAAATTGCGTCAAATATTTGGTGTAAATATTCATTTCGCTATCTATCACTTATGTATAATGTAGCTACAAGGTTATTGAATATTAGATACAGGTTACGTGCGAGTCCTAATATCACTAACTGAGGGTTCCGTATGGTATTTTAACGAATAAACAACTTTTAAATATAACTTTTAAATTTTATTATAGAAATGTTTGAATGTTCTGAAGGTAGGTTTGCATACTCGTTTGCTACTCTTCTCAATTAAAAAAATATAAAGTGGTCTACCGTGGACATCCTGTACTAAAATACTTTTTTAAAAATGTTAATAGCAAACGAACATGCAATTCACCTGATAGTAAGTAATCACAAACAAATCACAAATAAACAAAACTCCTACTTGAAGTCGATTAGATGCATCCATGTACTCTTAAGAACTAAGGTAGTCATCTCCTTTGTAAGTGAGCCAGCAACCACACCTTTCTACCGAAATGCACCACGCGAATGGGTGTCGCGATGGTACCTCCCCTGTCTACTCGTATGGATTTTTTATATGAGAACAGTAGCAAATGAGCATGCAAACCACCTTATGTTAAGTTGTCGCAGCCCATAGGTATCCACGTACACCCACAAACACGACCGTAATCCTATCTGAGCTCGAACGTGGATACGTTGCTACTCCTGAGGACTAAAATGGTCGCTTCGTTTGATAGTGTAGGCGGCAACCGCATCTCTCTAACCGAAACATAAGTAATGCTTTACGACGGATTATGAGGGCGGCGGTGGTACCTTCCCGGTCTAACTATAGTTCTACCACCTTGCAAAATTATTGCCTCAATATAATTAGTAAGTTTCATAAACATCTAACGCGATTATTAATTCTTTATTTAATCTACCTGAAAGACTTCCTCTAACGTACTATTAACATGCTTTAATCTACTTCAAAGACCTCATTATCATGCTCATCATCATCATCATCTTCGAAGTAACTAACAGCCAATTATAATGATAAACAAAACAAGAAGCATAAAGTAACAGTTTACCGAGAGTGAGTGCCATTACAATAAAAAAGGAGGACTGCAAGAAATGAACAACAGCGAGTTACATATATGCCTAAATTACAACGGATTACATAACAAGTTCAAAAGTAAAAATACAAATTTATAAAATAAAATGATTGAGAAAAATTTGTATGTATTTATAAATTTTATTTCGCATTGAACTCCAAAGAACCTTAATGGTTTATATAACCTTAACTTACGTCTCGTGTGATATGGAATCTGTCATAAAAGAATAACGATTTACACATTACAAGGCTTCTCTGCGACCTTCAACATAATAAATGATCTAGAATTTCTGCGCTACAGTCTACATACATAAATCATTGATTTGAAGTCTGGAAAACGATACTTATAAAGCCAAACTGTTTCTACTAAAAAACTGTACTATTTCTATGGAAATCCCTGATTTTTACCTAAAAGCCGAGTTGTTTCTGTGTAAAATTCAGGGTTTCCCACCTCTGGGTTGTTTTGTTACCTACATTAAAGCTGTTCTGTTTCCAACTAAAAAGTGTACTGTTTCTAACAAAAAAAAAAAGTATATTTGTGCCTAAAACCATACTATTTATAACTAAAAACCGTACTGTTTCTACTTAAAAGCCATGTTATTTCCGCATAAAAATTATGGATTTTATGGAAAGAAACACTGTGCATGTACGCTTGTAAGTAAGCCATACTTTTTCTAACTAAAAGTTACTGTTTTTTTCTAACAAAAGAGCGGCACCATTTTTTATTTATTTACTACTTGCAAGGAAGGACAGAAGAAGAACAAAGAGAAACATGAAAACTGATGGATATGTCGAAACCTTTAGATTGCGCATTAAGTTCTTAGAACTTAAAAAATGGGCGTAGCCCTAAAAATTCTGGCTTTACAATATTTACCAACAGTATCGTACGCAGTTCCAACTGTATAATGTGTTTTGTATCTGCGATAAATTTCTGCAGCCGCTTTGTCGCCCATTTTTTTCTACAGAACAATAAATATGATGAGACAACGACAAATTTATTTGCCGTAAAATATATTTTTATATAGATCACGATTGTAAAAACACTGCCAAATAAGGGCAATTTAGGATACATATGTATATCACGTTGTCATTAATCCGTAACTTAGGATAATAATGATATAGAGCAAAATCCTCAAATTTCGATATAATTATGTAGGTCTCTGTAATACCAAAATTGTTTTTTATCATGAAAAAAACTGCATACTACATTGATGGAGTCAGCCAGATGTTTTTTCAAATGGACATAGGTAGTATCATGTTTCCATAAATTTAGCCAAAACAATTACGAAATTTAAACCAAAATCCTCATATTTCCCAACAGGTCTCTATAACACCATAGGTGCGATACACATATTATTCCAAAAACTTCTACGTACCACCTCGTCGAAGTTAGCCTGATGTTTCTTCAAATGGGCGTACGGTAGGATCATGTACTGTCCGTAAGAGTGGAAAGCCAAGTAGTACTCCAAATTCTTACTGTGCTTTTTTATAAAGTTCGCCATTGCTGTGCTCTCTGGCTCAGAAAATGCTTTCTTCCCGCAATATGTCTCCGAATTTATGTCGTAACTTACGCCAATCGCTGTGAAAAGCAAACATTTTTGTGTAACTGTCATGAGTGTGTAATGAGATATAGAACTGTGTCACGATGAGAAAAGATTGTTTTAACAGTTTGAATCCGGCGTTCATACGTTAAATTCAGTCAGCTTTGCGGGAAGCGGCACTAAACTAGAGCTGTATTCTTTCGATTAAGATGCACCGAAATTTTACTAAAATATTGTATTTGTTAGCATCCGTGTAGCAACTACGAATACACAGATGTAATGTCTGCCCGGAGCTTAGTAGCGCCGACGTGAACATGGAACTTGTGTTCGCCCGTAATCCATACAGATTTGGACGTACACAACAGGTAAAACACAGCAGTTTTGTACACGGTAGGGAAAGTATTAAAAGCATAGATGAAGCAAAGGAGCATTCAATTCATTTGATGAGGTCCTTATTGTAATCAATCTCAAATACGATTGAATGAGTGACTACATGAGATCGAACACAGAAATTCATAGATGTAAGTCTCACTTAAGTCTTCATCGTCACACATTTTAGAGGTGGTAGAGCCCTTAGAGATCGCCCGGGGCGGTACCACCGCCACCCTCATAATCCGCCGTAAAGCAACATGTTCTTCATGTATTGTGTTTCGGTTGGGAGGTGTGATTGCCGGATACACATTATTGGAGGCGACCATCTTAGTTGTCAAGAGTAGGAACGCATCCGAGTCCATTCTTAACTAGAATTTCTGTTCTATTTGAGATTGGACGTGGTTGTCCATGGGCTGTAGTGACCACTTAACATCAGGTGGCCTGCACGCTCGTTCCTTACTCTTTCATTATAAAAAAACACATTTAAAAGTAAAGTGCAGTAGCGTATAACACAATAAATATCTAAATTCATTTCACTTGGTGCGTGTATGTAAAAACTTCAAAAATTCCACTTACTTCCAAAAGCAATTTCAAAATTTCTATTCAAGTCAACACCGCGACTATTTTTCCTCCACATGCGATCCTATAGTGGAACAATTAAATATTTATAAACAACTTTGTTGCACCCTTATTTTATATGTAGGTCAATATAAGGAGTCAAACTACATTCAAGGTTTCTTCC
The DNA here is from genome assembly GCA_018251015.1 of Phocides pigmalion okeechobee. Lineage (NCBI taxonomy): Eukaryota > Metazoa > Arthropoda > Insecta > Lepidoptera > Hesperiidae > Phocides > Phocides pigmalion. Next base: position 9,502 of record DWON01002852.1, read on the forward strand.
ACAAATTCATCCTTACGTAAAGTTCCTGTCGAAGTTACGCCTAAAGGTGGGAGAACTATATTTCGGCAGGGGAGGTACCACTGCCGCCCTTATAATCCACCGTTAAGCATTACTTGTATTTCGGTTGGAGAGGTGCGGTTCCCGACTACAAATTGAAGCGAGGCGACCATCTTAGTCCTCAGGAGTAGCAACGTATCTATGTTAAAATCAGTTCTAAATATTGCCGTTTATGAATTTGCCCCTTTAGAGAACTTTTAGAGAGAATCTTTAGAGAATGTTATTGATATTTATGTTTTGGAAACACCAAATTGACGAGCATTAGCACACTCACATTTAGTAATAACTGGCAGTAACATATCGGTCATGCAGCAATGTATTGGCACTTCTATATGTTGTAAATAGTACAGAAACAAGAATCAAATATTGATAAGATAAAATTTGGATTATTTATTAAATTACTATTTTTTTAAACAATGTTAAATGTTTTGTCTTTAACAAATAGAAACACTATACCATTATTCTTTTTTATTATATAATATAATATTTTACGTCAAACATTTGTAAATATGATAGGAGCGAAATACATATTTACTCAAAGTTAGATGTTAAATCTACCATAAGGCTAGTTATCCCGAACGACCAATAAGGAGCTTCTTATTTGAATATTAGTTTATTGTGCATGAGTACTTTTGTATCCAGAGTATTAAAAGACAAATGGACATAGTAGAGTTACCGCAGACATATAAGAGCTCTGATCATTTAAGAAGAAAGCAAAATTTGTGCAGTCGCCGACTTCAAGAGAAGCAACCATCTCAGTCCGCAAGAGTTGCACCGCATCTGCATGCATGACGGCAAGCAGGTCTTTAGTTTTGTCTGTTAGACTTGGATATCCATGGGTGCAGAGACCATTTAATATCAGATGACAGGCACGCTTGTTTACTACTTTTCCAAAATAAAAAAGTTCCAACAGATTGCAATAACTATTTTGATTGGTGCTCATTACTTACTTTAGTATGGGTAAATTCATATCCATCAGGGTTCAGAATAGGCACGAATAACCATTCGTAAGTTTCCGCGATGGTCCTCAAGGCCGTGTTATTGGAGTCTGGAGCATGGAGGATCTGGTGTATCATGTACGTCACGAACGCCGGCGCGATCCATTCTCTTGCGTGTATACCACCTTCCACTATCACTTTGGATCTGGTGCAATGGAAACTTATGTAAATAACTATTCTCTTAGTTACTATAAGATTTCTATCAGATAGTTATGTTAGTAAGGTAAAATTTATAAAACAAGAAGCAATGTGAGTATGACGCTCAATGTTCATGTAGATTGCACCTATAAAAGAGGTATCACTGAGCACTAAATTATTTATTGCCTCCTCTTAGAAAGTTTGTAGTGTATATCTTGTTGGTGTGAAAAATAAAATAAATAAGTGAGGTAAACCAGTGGATTTTTCCTTAAAAACCAAGATTAGACATCTTTAAACTGCATAGGAACATTAAATTTGAAAACTATTACTTATGAAGATGTTTTTTTTGTAATCTCAGCACCAAGATTTTGTTAAAAAATATTTTGCAACAATTCGCCACCACAATGTATAATGGTATATATATCAAAGCATACACTATGTGGATAGGAAAAAGTGATGTGGTTAAAAATACGTATTAGTACCAACACGTGTTTCGTCCCAAATCAGAGCATCATCAGGGTAAGTTGACTCTGTGATGGTTAATCGGTGAGTAACATCGATAAAGGTTAGTTAATAAGATTTTGATAAAGCTTAGTTCGAAGATGATATTATAACCTAGGAAAAGTTTGCAAACCGTTGCTATTATAGGAAAGTTGTTACCATGGTGCGCCATATCTTTAAGGTTTTGATGCGATAGCGTAACCTTTAGCTTTTTTCTAACGATGATTTTCAATTGGTCCTAACTTAATAATTCTGAAAAACTGACCTCATCTTCGAACGTAACAAAACGATCCGCACTGCCAATATTTCTTTCCCGAGGAGCGATTTCCCAATAGTCTCCAATTTCATGACCCTCGGATGCATGTTCGCCAGATCACTCAACCAGTTGTAGATATCTTTCAACCTGTAGAAGCTCTGCCAATTAAATGACTCCATGTTCCGTCGGATATAGGATTTTACGGTTTGCAAGTCGAATGCTCTAAAAAATAAAGAATGATGTAAATGAATGAATGGATGGAGAATGGAATTGATTGTGAATGAGATGATGAAAAGGTAAGTAATTGTTGAATTCAAATAGATATGGATTGGGTTTTTCATACTCAGTATAAAATTGTATAATAATTGGTGATAGGAGTGCAAAATAATGATTGGTAATAGATAATATTAATTATTAACTTTTTTTTTTATTTTGATCAATATTGTGTTTTCTTTTTTTTAATAAAAACATAAGTAAAACATATTTTGTTACTATCTTCATGTTTAATTTTAATATTTTGAATTTTCTTTATTATCTTTGATCATAGCCTTGTCCTGATATGATAAACAGTAAAATCCTTGACTCATATTTAGAAAATTATGACCGGCATAAGTTATAAATGTTTAAAACAAATATCTCGAAATATTTGAGATGTTTTTTCTTGTACGAAGTCAAAAATCAAAATGTTTTAATCAAAGTACATTTTTTACAGAACTTTTTTAACGTCATTAAACTACCACTAACTCGTGAGGTGTTTTAGGAGAAAAGGCGGCGGAAGAAACTTCAAAACACACAAGGTTTCCATCTTTGAAAATGTACCTAATTTAGAAATAATAACATAAGTTAATGAACCAAGTGGACTTGGAATCGTTTCAGACCAATGTATTCGATTTTATTTTTGGCAGTAATCGGAGATTTGCATCTTTGAAAATGTAATTTATAAAATAACTTAAATTAATGAAGTAAGTGGGGTTGGAGTCATTTCAGAGCAATGTATTCGATTTAGATGTTCGTAAGGGACAAGGTTGATAGGACAAGGGATATTGGTTAGATTCCTCAACGAGATGTAGACACCTTTCAACCTGTAGGAGTTTTGCCAATTAATTGATTCCATGTTCCGTCGGATATAGGATTCTACCGTTTGCAAGTCAAATGCGCTGAAAAATGAAGATCGCAACGTGGGAATGGACGGATGAATAAAGGAGGAACGGATTTCGAGAGCTCACTGGATTTGAATGTGAATGAGCAAAAGATACGGGATGGCGATTTTTTGATTGAAATAGTGTTGTTTTGTCCCCTTTTGAAACTCAGGGTTGTGTGAACCATTTTATTAAAATACGAGCGTTCGTTCGCGATTTTGATCGTTGAAACTACTGTACAGAATCAAATGAATGAGAAATAAGGTTACTTATTTATAATGTTGTACCAACAAAGTTAACAAATAATAATAATGTAAAAGTGAGAAAATAAGGCACAAGATAAGTGTTGCCTCAATTATAGTTAAAAATAATTTTGAAGGACGACAACATGTAACATATTATTAAAATTTAAATAATTACGTAATATTATAAATGGCATTAAATATGAGTAAGGCTAATTACTTCTAGACAAAATATATTAGATACATAATAAAGTAAAAACTACCAAATTAATAATTATTTTTAGATAGCCTGACAGATAGACAGGCAAGATAATCTTGTATGAAGTTGTATATTATTATACACGAGCTGCAACGCCTACTTAACGTCAGATGACCTGCATGCTTATTTGTTGCTCTTGTACAATTTATTTTTCTTTACTCACACGTTTGACTGAAACTGCTGTTAAAAAGGATGCTGATTAAAATCTCGTGCAGAGAAATGCGATCGCTATTCAGCGCAAGAATGCTACAAGCGTCCTTGGAATCATACCGCATGGGCGTGAACACCCTTTAGATAATTAAGGTTAAACTTTTAGTATAGTTTCTTGTATATTATTCCATATTAGAAGTGACAATAAACTATAATAAATGACAAGATAAATATATACAACTATACCTTATTGGAACTTGGCGTAAAATTTTCAAAATACCTTTGAACATCATCAATGATGGTTGTCAAGTAAACACCACGCTGTTCAGCATCTCTTAAGAACTCCCGTTTTTGGTCTGGTCTTATCATAAATTCCACTGGTCTGTATAAGTAATCTCCAGGTTCTCGCCAATAGTTAACTTCGTAGAAGGAACTCAAATTTTGAAAAAACTTCAAATGCGTACTACTTACTGGTATGCCCCGAAATAGTGTGTAATTATAATATTTTTTCTCTGAACAAAAATATTCATTTATAAATAGGAACATAAACAAGATTTGGACAAGATTTATGAATATCATGATTGTTTTTTTGAAAACATTATAATTCAAAATATGAACGACAACCACGCCGTTTTCGCATTTTGACAAACGCAAGATTTTCTTGTCTATGAATTTGTCTATGAATTTTATCATCGATGTACAAATACAACCATAGACTCAACTAAATTGTAATTCGTTAAGTTTCAAACATTGAAAATAGTTTTGCTCTTAAAGTTAATAATGGTCACTAATTACTAATTTAATAAATAATAATAATAATAACAAATACAATCAAGCGAATGCCATAACATGTTATTAATATTATAATTATAGGATCTAATGAAATTTCTGCTTTTTAGTTTCTTTTTGTTGCAAAAGAGGGTGCAGGCCATCTGATATTAAATGTTCTCTGCAGCCCATGGACATCCAAGTCCAACGTCATGCAGTACTGAAGTCTTGTTTGACATCGTATATAAATGCGTTGGTACGTCTGAGAACTGAGACAGTGGACAGTGAAAAAGATGTATCAAAACGTTATGAATAGAAAGATCAAAGATAGAATAAATAGAGAGAATTAATGTTAAGAAGATTTTTTAAAACAATCTTTTATCTAATTAGCCATATCAGAATGACATCACATAGCTCAGCATGCGTTGTCAAAAAAGGCGTGTATTTATTTTAATTTTAGATAAAACCGTTAAAGATTCTGATCGAAAATTAAGTTTCTATATTCCACCCGGACAAATATACATACATTGTAAGTTAAATAAAACTTGTAAAGATGCCAAAAAAATGTTAAAATAGTAAATAAATATGTAAAAATATATGACAATAACAATAAAATAAAATCTTATATATTTGAAAAATAATGCTGCTAAGTTTCAGTCATAATTGGATTGAAGAGTCTATTAAAAAATAATAAAAGACTTAAAAAAAACAATTTATTAAAAAAAATACAGAGGAAACAAAAACAATTGTTGATTTACACAAATATAAAAAATCCAAACATTACAAAAAGAACAATCCAAACACTCGCATACAAGACCTGGCTCTTGTTAAAGAGGTTGGTTGCCATACGCTGGTGCCTCGCTGTCATTATCTCTGTTAGACCGACTAACGTCTCCTTGCAGGTAGGCAGAATCTGCTCCGGTGGTAACGCGAAGCCATAGGAACCGTTGTCACGAAGTATGAAGGTCATTACATATCTATATAACAAATAAAAGAAGAGCAAAAGAAAGAAATAACAAAAGAAAGAAAAAGAAAAAGATAAAAATGAAACTGTGGATACATAAATCTAAACTATATAAGATGGTGATAGTAATAAAATATCAAATGCTAGTCCAAATGAAAGTAAAATTAATTTTAAAAGTATAAACTATTTCAAACCTCTATTACCCAAAACTGTTTAAAACAAACTTATCATAATAAAAATAGCAAATAATAGTCTAGATTAAAGTTAAAGTAAAAAAGTAAAGTAAAAAAAAGTAAAGTAAAGTTAAAGTTAAAGTATAAAATATTTTAAAATAGTATTAGCTAATTATAATCAAATTAATGAAGCAAAAGTGCAATGATACAATGTTTTAAATTGAGAGTAATTAATAAAACATATATTTTATATCGAAGTTCTTGTTCAGAAAACCAAGACCAAATAAAAAATCCAATTTACAATAATGTTAATAACAAATGTAACATAGAAAGCCTTAAAACTAATTATAATAAAAGCTTAATCTAAACTATCTACAGGGAAGTCTGAGGCTACACCATGGTTCCAAGAATGCTAGCATTTTGGCGCTGAATTGACATTATGAACTTAAAAGTAGATATAAAAAAACAGAGAAACGCCAGAGATTTAAATGCCAGACTCCCTAACAGGGAAGCAAGAATTGTATCTGTATTGTAACTTAATACATTAATGACTAGAATCAAGAAAAAAGAGCTAATGATGACAAGAAAGCTGATTCATATCTCACGCAGATAATTGTGATCGCTATTCAGCGCGGAATGCGGCCAATACTTGATTAAGTTTTTATTATAACTAGTTTTAAGGTTTTCCGTGTAACATTCGTAATAAAGCTTTCTCAGTTGTACATTAATTACCTTAGTATATTAAGTTTAAGGTTACATCGTATACGTAATTACTCTAATTAAGAATGACAAACTTCTCACACAAGTTATGTAAAAGTGTACTTGACTTACTTTACTTTGAGATTTTTCTTCACCCAACTCGCACTGTTGCCTGAAATCCGAAAGCCTGAAGCAAACATTGACACATTAAGGCTACGCTAAGAAACCTGAACTTTCGCTCTCAGGGCATAAAGTCAAAATTTGCTCTCACCTAATGTGTCGTAAATAGTGCCAATGCTGTATTTGACGCCATTCAATTTGTACATTCTCAATATTGCTTGTTTCCCATAATTTTCCTGAAAACGGAATTTGAAATTCAAAACTCGGTTGAATATTCCCGAGGTACGCTATTGCTAGGTATGAGAGATTGAATTCAGATGAACCAGATTCCTTCTTTGGGTCTTGACTTATTCATAACACTAAAATATGGTAGTTTACATTTAGGGTCCAGTAGCGCATGAATATTTCCATTTGGATTGTCGCCAACATGATAATTATTTCCAGTTTCCAGTTGGTTCTGCGTTTAGAATAACATTGAATATATTAAAAAAACTAAGTTTTCCTCACTGGATTAACTTGTAGGATTTTAATTGTTCCTTGCAGGATTAATTTGAATTTGTTTTAGAACCAAAGTATTGTTCTTCTTTATTTGGACATGATACAATTTGAAGCGAAAGGAGTATTAAACCGGTAATCAAAAAAGATAAATCATGTTTATTGATTTTTTTGGAGGATTAGCAGACCCAATGCCAAACCCACTATTTAGTGGACGGCAGGGGACTTTAGTACAACCGATTAAAGCTAGCAGTCGTCTATCCGATGTTCAAGAAAATATTTATCTAAAAGCTTCTACGGCAACGGCTTGTCACTAACCGAACAATCGTGTTGAGGCGAGATACCCCTGTTATAAGAGCCTCAGCGGCATGCTCGGATTTAAAACTAAAAATATAAGTATTAAGGTCGGTCTTAGTTAATAGTACAGGACGTTTCTTTGTGGAAATCTATGTTATTAAGCTGTATTACAACCACTTAGCAACATTCCGCAACAATACGAATGATGTTATATCTTTTAATGCATGCCTGATTCGTCATGCCCTATAGAGGAGGCCTATGTCCAACAGTGGACATCAAAAGCCTAAATTAAGGATGATGATGATGAGAGTCATCATAATAAGAAAGCGGGTATACTATACATATTATAATACATATTAAACGTGGCAGGTTGTTGCAAAGGTCAACAGAATTTAATATTCAATATTATGCTGGAGCAACAATATTCTTCGTTTTTGGTTATTCATAATAGATAGACTATCGACTACATACGCATCGATACGTCGCATTATTTTTACATGACTGGAAAATATTTAAAATTATAAAATATCTGTATAATAGAGAAGAATGAAAACGAAACGTTATTTTAAGAAAAACCTGTCTAGATCTCTTTAAATGGAATGAGTTGAGGTTAAAATATTAAAATTAATTCAATATTCACTACTATTTTTTTTTAATAATTTTAACGTGCAAATTTATTTTATACCTCCACAAGGCATTACTTTTTATTTTTTAACGAGCGTGCAGGCAATTTGATCTTAAATGGTCTTTGCAGCATGGACGTTTAAAGAATACAGAACTTAATAATTGTTTAGGGTCGTGTGTATTGCTATTTGGTCACCTTGCTTTAAACTGTTTAAAGCCAAATTATGAAGGTGACGATGGTACCTTTTTTTAGACGTGGACATTATCAATTGATTCTCTCGGGTAAGGGCCAGGAAGAAGAATCCTTCATTATACCTATTCCCCCCTACCCACCATGCTTGTGGTACCTCTCTGATTAAACTTTTGTTCTGTTCTATTCTACCACCTTGATACTTACCATTTCTGCAAAATTCTCAACATGTTTCACTCTGTCAGCGAAAGGTATAATAATCTTCTGTCCATACGCATGAAAAGCGAAATAGAAGTTTAATCTATCTTTCTTCTGGTTAATAAAATCTGCGAGAGCTGTTGATTCGGGCTCAGAAAATGGTTTAGGTCCACAATAGAATACATCTAATGGCTCTTTGCTAGCACCATGAGCTGAGAACGAAGAGGAAAGAGTAAGAGACGTTAATAATTAAGTGTAAGATATTGGAAATGAAAAATATATACTCACTGGCAAATTCATGAGCAAAATTCCTGTTTAAATCAACACCGAAACTGCTGCCAAGAGGTCTTCTATTCTTCCTCCATAAGCGATCCTAGAAGAAAAATAGGGAAAGATACACTTGCTAAGACGACATTTGAAAAATATTTCTGTGTCATCCCATTTTATTTAAGAAAAAATAAGGTTTACATAAAAAATGGAACGTTTTTGATATTAATTAAATTGTCAAGTAGAGATGGCATAATAGAAAGATTTCGAACTCTAAGACACAAAATAAAGGTTCAGATTGAAGCAGCAGATAACGCAGCTTTGAGTTATTAAAAATGTTTTCGTATTAGAAATTAATTATTAGTTGGTTTAACGCTAATGGAAAACGACCTGCAGAATATATATACATATTTTAATGTTAATAAAGTTTTAATAAGAATGTGTGAAATGTACTAAACTGCACTACCATATCGGAAAAGTGAACTATGGTATTATACCATTCTCATTTCAAATCTCACTTTGAAATTTGAATCGAGAATGAACTTTACCAATCTGCACTTGGAGGGTGTGGTTGACTATGAACTATTTATATTCACTTTTAAAAAAGACTCCTGCGAAGTTGTGAAACAATAACATGCTTTAACAGTGATGCTAAATACTCTGGGTTAATCTTCATAAAGTTTTAAAGGTTTGTGAAGTCTACCAATCCGCACTTGAGCCGAGTGCGGATTAGTACACTTACTAGATAGTGACCCTTTAAACTTGGTAGATAGTACCCCTTCTCATTTTGAGAGGAGATCATTGAATAGTGGAATAGTAATAGGTTAAAAATTAAGGTAATGTCTTACCACTTTTACGCTATAATCATATCCGTCTGGATTCACCACCGGTATTAAGTACCAGTGATATTTCTTGGCGATTTCCTTAAATTTCTTATTTGAGGACCGTTCTGAATGCACCAGCTCATTAACTAAGTACGTCACGAACGATGTTGAAATCCATTCATTTCCATGAATTGCGCCTTCTATGATCACCTTAGCTTTAGGTTTACCTTTCTTGATGGTAATGACATATATATCTCTGCCTTCAGCTGATTTGCCAATGGAATTTAATTCGGCAATCTTTGGATATTTTATGGCGATATCAGCTAACCATTGATATATGTCTTCCAAGTTATGGTAATGAGTCCAGGTGAATGTCTCAACATGTAAGCGCATGTATCTTTTTATTACTTGACTGTCGAATGCTCTAAAATAAAATAAAAGTTTAAATACCTGATTTCAGAATTAAAGTTAAACTAGTTAATCGGATAGATATCACCACTGACTTTTTTTTTTATTGTGATAGAGTAAGAAACGGGCATGCAGGCCACCTGATGTTAAGTGGTCACTGCAGCGCATGGACAACCACGTCCAATCTCAA
>DWON01002853.1:0-19457 GCA_018251015.1 Phocides pigmalion okeechobee
CGACAGCTCCTCTTCAACCGAAACACGAGTAATGCTTTACGGCGGATTATTAGGGCGACGGTGGTACCTCCCCGGCCGAACTATAGTACTCCAACCTTTAAAAATTTCTACTTCTAATTACAAAAATGGTCGTCTCATTTGTAGACAGCCATCAACCATGTATGCCCACCAAAACGTAAGAATAGTTTCGCGCAAAAAAATAGGTATAGCAATGATACCTCCTAAGTCGAAGTAAGTGGTTCTACCGCCAATAGAATACATTGTAGTACTAAAGTAGAATATCACGAATGTTAAATTGCAGTACGGAGGACTGCGTGCTCGTTGATCCCTGTCAAGTTGGTACTGTAGAAATGAGGTGATGACCTCATTAACCTCATTCCAATGTTGGCATGACTGACAATGTGTTCCACAGCTTTTAACTGTATGAAGGATTAGAAACAATCGTGCTTAACATTGTTTGGTCTTCGCATACAATTTGATAACATTATAGAGATCTCGCAGGGATTAAGGAACTTATATTCACCGTATACACGACTTTTAATAATGGTGGCTCAATAGTTTGAAACTGGACATCTCGTTCTTTAGAATCAAGTTTGAATCCGCGGAAGACACCTATGGTTTTGATAAGCGATATGCGTATTTGTATTAGGATTATATGAGCATTAAATTTAAAGTTATAAAAATGAGATCAAAAATATGTAAAACCTATCCACGCCTATCACATTTATCTTGTATGGTTACTCTTATTTATTTGGTTATATAGTTGAAGCAAATGAACAAAAAAGGCCTAATTTGTAGCTACACTTAATTTGAAACATTTGCTGTCTTTCATAAACATTTGTAAATAACTCGACGTACAAGGACTCTTATCTGAATTAAGTCCTCTGATTTTTCGAAATTATTTGCCTATTAGAAATTAATTTATACATGCTTCAACTGCGATGGAATACATTATGAGGAGACTTGCAGTTCTCAATAAATTATGTGAACTTTACTAATCTGCACTGGCCTAACCCTTCTCATTGAGAGAGAAGACCTATGTCTACTGGTAGGACTGTAATGGGCAGTAAGCGTCGATACAGCACCGCTGTAATCGAATGTATGTGTCCTTTAAATGTAAATATAAATGTAAATACTTAATATAAATACAATATGTGAATCTAGCATGTAGGTATTATTATGTAGATCAGACACCACAACTAGAAATGTCCTGGTTTTATTGTATCTACGGCATTAATTGTGAATTTGACCGCAGACGTCGGTATGAAATTATTTCGATGGAGGAACACGGTCGTGTACCGAACGGTAACGCGGTTTGTGTCTCGCGACTGCCGATGGCGACCACTGACTGACAATTTTGCGGTCAGACCATAATTCGTCTTGACATGTAGAAAAGTAGTAGTTCCTCAGTATAGCACATAGGAAATTTAACTTCTACATGTGCCTTGTCTTTCCAAATATAATTTTATTTAAAGGTATTTAATTTTCGTTGTAACGAAATAAGTTAATTGTCTATGTAACGAATTAAAATTGAAGGCATGAGATACCATGTGTAATGTAATTTAGCTGCACTGATTTGAAAAGGATAGTCACGCAAAGAGGAAGGACTTTACTGGTATTGAAGTGTTTAATATGTGATGTAGCTCTCTGTTATTAGAAAGCCATAGGCAAGTAATTTTTAATTATACTAGAACATAAAAACTGTATAATAAAAAAAATATCAACCAGTATCTTTATAATCCTAACAGTTACAATAAAAATAAGTTTTAATTGTGTATAAAAAAAAGGTTACGGATATTGATGTGTTTTACCTGTAATGACATTTTTATGTAATTAGAAAGCCATAGACAATAGTTAATAACACGAAAGTTACTGACAGCTAAAACTCAATCATACTAGAACAAAAAATGTATAATGGAACATATCACCAGCATATTTTTCATCCTCACCGTTGCATTAAAAATAAGTTTTTATTGTGACTATTTTTATATCAACTCAATATAACTTCAGTTACTACTCATCATAATCAATTTGCTTGACACATACATTTCTTATCTTAAGTTATCGCTAGGTAAATTTTTCATTAATGTTTACAAGATTGCACTTGGGAATTTATAAACACGGACGAGTTTTACCGGTTTTTGTTTGAAGGGAGGTGGTGCGTTCAAACGAAAATTATTGCCATCTAGATGATAAATAGATACAAGTCCACGGTAATGACTCGGTGGTAGTGATGGTCAAGTCAGGTAGCCCCGAGTAACTCGTTAGTTCTTATGCAATCGAGTATTTGAATAAAGGTATTCGAATACATCGGACATACACTCAATTACGTATATCGATACTGAGTACCTAAATCGATTTTTATTTTGTTAGTTCATGAAATCACTTTACTAATGATTTGCTAAGAATCGGAAACACGGAGACACCTGATTAAATTTTAAATGTGAGAATTAACTCATTAGGCATTAGAATACTCTATCAATATTAGAATCTAATAAAGTACTTAATACCTGATCTCGTAATCTAGTACTTGATTCGAGTCAGTAGCTCGTGTGACTACGCTTGTGAGACAACAATAATAGCTTGTTTGCTAATTACTTGCTTGTAAGGTGTAGAAAAGAAAGAAAATTTGCTAAGATATCCGTATAAAAAGGTTTATAAATTCCATCAATACACACGTGGTCAATGCGGCGGTTTATGTTATAATCCTTCTGGTTCGGGGAACCCTTTCCGAACAATAATCTAGTAAAGAGTTAGTAATGTCGTCTGTAGTATTGATTCTATTCTTTTTATTACGAACTGAATTATGCGATTACCTGTAATGATCGATATGGCACATCACTACTCGTGTGGCGGTCTCGCTGACAGGGCTCGGAATAATTCGCACTCGTTCAGTGCATCCGGCTCAAATGAAGGTGCTATTTTTATAACACTAACTTTTTAACAGCCTGTGATATTAACTAGTTACTTAGTAAAATTTTATATACGTATATTTGACGCGTATAGAAATGATTAGGTTCACATATACTTATACATGTTCCTAATACTCCTGATACAAAATTTGTAAAGAATGCTTGTGTGCTTTTTGCTACATTTTCAATTAGTCCAGGTTAGTCCAGTAATAGATCACTTCAAAATCATTAGTAATCAAAAACGTATAATATATGCCGCACTTTATTTTTATTTCATATTATTTGTGAAATAAATACTCTATTAAAAAGCGCATATTTAAATCTTTGTTATTAGAAAGTATCTATTTTAGTCTATAATTACATAAATAATTATGGTTTATTTAATTTTAATTTTTATATGAATTTATTTAAGTTTTATTTTATATAATTTTTCACAAATTAACAGTTGAAATATTTTTCTTGATCCGGTTGGACTTACGACCGCAACTAAGAGAAGTTGAAAAGAAACCGTTTTTAATTTTCTCATTATTGTTATCATTATCTCTAGAATCTTAAGTTATTAGCCATAAATAATAAAACAATTTAGCTCGAGATAGGAAACGTTTTCTAAATCTAGAACTCGGAAATTTATGTTAGGCGACATCTGCCATGTTTCGTTGAAGCATAGCTTATAACCAATCAAGCTTACCATCTCGGCTTATAATAAAGATATAAATTACGAAAAGTTAATTAAAACGCTTATCTTCTCTCGGCGACACGCCCGCGATCCGGCCACACGAAGCAACGATCTCTTTAGAAAATGCACCAGATTTATTAGCGAAAGGTGAGATATTTCACGCATGTCCAGATTCATTTAGCGACGTGTTCGCTGTATTATTCGTGTAACTTCTACCCAATGATCTGTAACGGCTCTCGAGTACGCTAGTTTATTCTTTTGTACACTCAACTGGATGTGTTTTGAAAAATTCTGCTTGTATTTCAACATTGTGAACATTTCGTATAGAAGGAATATTTTATAGACGTCTTGCGTATCGGTTTACGGCGTTGTACCTGACATTAGAACCTTGTTACATAATAAATTGAGTTCTAAGGTACCGCACGAAATTTGTAGTAAATTTCTAAGACGACATTAAATATTTCTTAACTATAGTCTGCCTATATAGTTCGCTAACTACTACTACTTATTACTCATTTAACATCTATTCTCGTATAATATAAATGGTTTTAAAATAACAACATTTTCAAAATTAATTTAGACACCTAATATTTTAGCATCTGAATATTTTGGTATATTAGTCCGGTCACTTATTTAATACAAATTGAACTAGATTTCATATAGATATAATTTATTACGAACTAATCAAGCATAAAATAAAATTAAAATAAGAAAATGTCGTCGAGATGCGAATTTCGAAATTTATGATTATTGGAAGAATGTATGATAAAAGAAAACTAATGATTAAATATGAAGCAAAATAAAGAGATACATGTTATCGTGAATAAAATTATTTCAATATAGTATTTTACAGTACCACGTTTGATCGACGCTGCCGGTGACCAGAGGGCTGGTTCATATCTCGCGCAGAGAATTGCGATTGCTATCCAGCACGGGAACGCAATTACTAATTACGCAAACGCAAAAACTAATTACAAAAAAACTTAACCTAAACAATCTTAAGGGAGTCCGTGCACATGCGGCATGGTTCCAAGAACTCTATCTGTATTCCCGCGTTGAATAACAATTGAAATGTTCTGCGCGAGATATGAACCAAATCCATCTGAATCTGAATATTAAATATGAATTTTATGCATATCAATAATCATAATGCGACCATGCCTTTTGCAGTCAGCTCTCTCAAGGGAGCTCCCGCAACGGATGGTCAGCTTTCACGGCGATTCCTCAGGGAAAAGTTGGTAGCGTAATAGGAAGAGTTTCTAAACAACCCTTTTAAATCCGAAATATTTATAACCAGCAATAAAATAGTCCCAACTCAAACAAAACTAATGGGCTAATGTAGTTTTTTAATTTAGATTTTCCAAATAAGTGTAATGACATGTTAAGTTATGTGAGGTTGATTGTCGGGTATATTATCAAACAAGTTGGCTATTTAAGTCCTCAGAAAGGAGGAACGTATCTATATAAGACAAGGCTTAGTCCTGTTTGCTTTTGAATATTTAAGTCCAGGGGCTCCAGTGGGCACAAAACAATAGGAAGCCGTCATGGTCGTTTGTCACTTTCATATAAAATCCTTACTTTGCTTAAAGTTAAAAAATGTAATTAATAAGAGTCCGTCTACAGGATTGCCTATCGATACATAATATCTTATATTTTTTCTTGGCTCGTCGTATTACTAATAAAAAGATTTCAACAATTTAATTTACTTAAAGAACGATTTTGTCACTTTCTAATTTGTAACATTGTTGAATGCTGAGAAAGACAGAAATATCCTTGAACCACTACATAGTTTAACTCTTTTTATTATTAACACGGTTAATATTTTAAATTGAGTATATGGCGTTTAATCAGATTACACATAAGACCGTATTTTGATTTACTAAGCATAGAATAAGGCCAAGTTAGCGTAGTAATTTTGGACAATACGTCTGTGTTCGGATACTTGGTCTAAAAACATTGTGTTATACCATTGTTTGTTCCGATGGCAATCGAACATTGCTTCACGGTACTTTGTCTTGGACGGAGGTGAAAGGAACTATAGTACACTGAAGAAGACTCAAAAATACTTTCCGAGGCTTTACTCTTTGATAATAAAAATATTACGGTCCATTTCACGTAAAATTACTCAATAGAACTATAGAGTTGAATATTATTTGTTAGTCATTATGTGACTTAATTATATTACTGGTTTAAGTGACTGGATTTAATTAAAGAAAACATTAGGGGATGAAAAGAGGTATCTAGGACGTTTTTACGAAGCGATAGTAAAATACGGGCCTGACACTTTCATAATAAGAGTACTAATATATTTTTGTTGTTTTATGTATCTCTTTGACTCTCGATTTTTTGTGTATTTTAAATCGCGTAAAACCAAAACAACTAAATTGAATTCATGGAAAATATGCATATTTATAGTCCGTCTCGTATGGTAGCATCAGTCAGTTTATTTCAATAAACTTGATCGACTCTATGAAAAGTTATTAGTGTTTAAATCATCAGAATTAATGACGGTGTTTCTTAAAAATAAAATGTATTTAAGTACGAGTACGTAAAGCTAACTTGAAGACGCAGATGCGGGTGGTGGAGCGCCGTGAGACTGGTGCGGTGTCTTTGATGCGCAGGTGATACGGCGGGGCACAGCTAGCGCATAATAAATGTGTTTGATGAATTAATTAATTAAGGTAATACTTTCACTCAACAATCATATCAAGTAGTGGCATGGCGATGAGTAGGTAATGAAAGCAGTGCGTGTCATGACCAATCTCATGATTGATCACGTTGCAATATTTGGTTATATTAGACAAACATAACGTTTTTATTATTAATTTGCATTAATTATGCTATATTTAGGTTGCAATGTAAATTGCATTTCACTTTAATTATCGTGTCTCCAATAACTGTAAAAAATAGATATTTAATTGGTAATCAATAACTTTATTTTGAAATTCTGTCGCGTACATTGATAACCACATGATAGTGTGTTTATTTAAACAATTTTTTGAGAGTTTTCAGTTCGAGACCCTGATTTACAACACAACTGATTGCAACCAGATATTAAAATTAAAAAGATTTAGTTCTGAATTTTATGAAGTTGTTTGTGAAAATAAAATATGTCTTGAACTATTCTGAACTGTGACGCAAACAGTTATAATTATATTTTTATGACAACATTTTTTTGTACTGCGGATAACCGTTAAAGTTTATGTTATGTTGTGCTTGTTTAATTATCTGATATGAAACATCAAAATAAGGATATTCTCGCGAATAGCTCTTTTATTACATCCCGTTACGTTAGAGGTCCTAAGTACATGTTATTAAAATCAGACACATTTTACAAGAAGTTCTTTAACGGCCATTAAATATAAGTAAAAGCGCATGATTACATGGAGTAAGTTGTTAAAATTGAACATCAAACTATATATTTACACGTTTATTACTTTAAGTTGTAAATTTAATACTAAAATTTCTACAAATTTATGGATTTTAAGATAAGTTAGTACCTTTATAGTTCTATGGTTGTATTGCCTGCATCGTGTCTTCCGGTTTGAAGTATAACATAATAGTTAGTATGAAGTATAACATAATAGTTTAGATAATTAGGCATTCAAGAGTTGAAAGAGTGTATGTTGATATAAATTTTTATGTTCTGTTGATTTTTTAGTTATGACACAAAACATTCTTTATTAAAATAACATTTTCAAATTAAACGTTCTAAGACATAATTTTATTATTATTCACTTTACGAGATCGATTCTGATTACCATCTTCGATAGTAAAGAGCATAAAACAACCGCTGTCATCAGATCGAACGAACGGTTTTGCGAGATTAGCAGATAGAAGCGTATCGTTCCGTTCCATGAATGATTAGGTCGCGTCACCGACTCGAAACCATTAGTAACCCCGCTAATGGTTAACTTTCGAAGTCCATCTTGCGATTGCGGCATGCGATTTACGATTGTGACTTGTGTTCTCTGTTCTGGTATTCTGCAAAACTACAGTAGAAAAATAAATGAATGCAGTAGATTGATTGATTTGTGGTCTTTAGTTTTTTTAACATTAGTGTTTTTAGTTTAATGGTAATAGTATCTTAGTCAGCAACAGTAACAGCAACAATAGTAGTTATAATCAGGATTTTTTGGCATTTCTGTTTTCGTGGCATTCTAGAAAGTTGTAAGTCGGAAGTAAGTTTGAGCTATTAAAAAAACATTTTTGGTAAGGTTTACAAAACTGTTTTTTTTTGTGTTTTTATGACATAAGTTTCGATATTTTCGAAATTTGCTTAGGAGCCACTGCGTGCCCCCTCGAACCACCACAAGAAAGCCCTGGTTATAATTGTCCCATATTATGATATATTTTATTTTAAAAAGTATATTGTGTAAGGCTTACACTCCGTCGCCATTCACGCATAACGCATGCCGCAAACGCAAGTCGCGTTGTCCAGAAACATCTATTACTGTGAATCAAAGCACCAAGACGGCTCCATAGATTTATGATACACGTCTGCTATAATTTTTAATGGCGAATCGTTGCGGAATCACGTTTCCAATGGATTATGATTAAGTAAGTGCGCCACGATGTTCTCACTTCCGTGTTTTTGTCCGCTTCACAGAAAAACGAGATCAAAGAATCGTGTCCGAGATAACAGGGCATTGTTTATTTTGTGCGATGTTTTATATGACGTTTTGATAATGCATTTCGCTTGTTATTGTTTTCAGTGGAAAGTGATATACGGGTGGACTGTCCATTGAAATACGATTGACCTCAATGTTTTACAACAGTAACTTTTACTTTGAAGGAATATGCAAGAAATGGCTTAGATAAACTTTTATGCAGTTGACTAGCGTTCGTCCCTACTAGGTTTGTGATTGATAACTTATTATGTTTCTGTTCCAGACTTACTACGATCTTTGAATTTAGATTTTACCTTAATCGTATTGTTTTTTTTAATAAAGTAGCGTGTATTATTAAGAAACCATCACTACGATTAGGCGTAGGCGTATCTGCCTTAAAAGCAATGTTAAAAACATCTGTTTTCTGCTTACAAGTAAGAGAGGAAGTACTCGAGGCATTCTAAGTTATTTCTCAAGGGAATCAACACATTTCGAATCGACGGCTGGCAGTATTTCAATCCTATTCAGGTTATAAGTCACCATGGGTGGTAGCGGCTAAATTAGGTGAAGCACTCGTTTGTACCCTTTATATTTTATTAAAAAAAATGAAGGAATCTATAAGAGTGAACTATCAATATTTATGGTTAAATAAATAAAAAATAATAATAAAAAAACACAAATGAACTTCAATCCTATCGGAAGTTATTTTAAAACCGGGCATGCGAAATTACCTGATTAAGAGGAACACGAACTCATCAGGAAGGCAGCAAAAAAAAAAGGTAGTTATCAAGTTTAAAACAAACGCATTGCACGCTAGTAATAAAGTTATCCAGCGTGAAACTATAATGCGGCGAGAAAACCGTCACTTATCTGTCAATATCTATCTATCCGTCAATTATCTTCAATCGAGCCAATGCCGTAATTAGAGTTTCTAATAAACGACTCGGCCGTTCTCCACTATATTCTAATCTAACCTGACATCCTTCCATTAAGTCAACAAAACCAGCTGGCTTTAATTGAAAAACGGCCCGTAGTGTTATCAGAGTAGTATTTCTTCTTGACTGACTTATGTCTGTTTACTTTTGAAAAAGAAAATTGTTGAAGCTTAACTCTAATTAAAAAATATATATATAAAGGCATAATTACGTAAAACTATTTTTAAAAATGTCATTACAGTTTATTTCGACAGTATTTTTGTTTCGCATTCCATTTGATAATTTATATACACAAAACTGTAGTCTGTTTTTTATTAATAAAATATTTTTATACAGAATGTCTATGAATATTTTAAACTTATTTCTTTTTCTGTATTATTCTTTATGGACCTGCATTCTGAATACATTAAGCTTTTTTTAATAACTTCCAGCCCAATTTCATATTCTCTAATAACTGCATCTATATATTTCCGACTGTTTTTATATATATAACAAACTTCTTCACGCACAACTCGAGCGATTTTTTTATACCTCTTGGGTAATTATGCCCTATTAAGCAAAAAGTAAAAACGCCGAACATACAGATATATAAGACAAGAACCATTTTTCTGTATAAATTCCCAAAGTTCAAAATTGTATGAATTATTGAAATGGAAGGTATTAACGATAATTTGAATTTCAAATTTTACTTATTCAGCTTAGTGCTTTCGTAGTAAAATATTTTAATAGAGCTGTTACTTCACATTATGTTACGTATAATTTTGACTTGCGAAGTAATACTACTGTGTATTTATATCCGATTTTCACGTTAATATTAATTATAAGTTTTGTAACTTGACTTGATTTTTGCCTAACTTTATATAGTAACTTGGTTTTACAATTACGTTTTAAATTTGTTTTTTTTTTTTTTATAATTTAATATAGCTTAGATTTCTTTTCATGATGAAACAGGTAAATAAATAAAACATTTCACTTTATAAGCTTTGGCTTTTAGGGATTAAGGTGTAAAATTTTGGCCTATTATTGAAATTTACTATTTATAAAGTATTAATTGTAACTTTTGTGATTATAATCATTAAAATATGACCATTATCAATGTTTCATTATTAATCAAAAACTAAATTTATATAACTTCAACCGTTTTTCTTTTTCTACTCGCTTATCCTTTCAATCAAAGTCAATTTAAGTTATACGATTCGAAATAAATGTAGGTACTTGTAAATGCGTCTTCATGAGAAATCACGATAGATTGTTAAATGTCGACTTCGTGATTAGTTCCCTGGTCAAGAAATGTGAACCGAATAGTAAGAGAACCGTTTACTTGTCCGCAAATAATTCAAGCTACCATGGTTTGGACAACCTCTTAGGCTGCATTTGTACTTGGCAAATAACTTTATCAACTAATTAGATATTTGTTTTTAGTGCGAGTTTAAAAATACGTGTGTTGCACTTTGCACACTGTCGATCTTACATATTCTAGGTTCAGTTCTACGGGCATATGTTTTGGGTAAGCTGCTATACAGTGTCTTTTAACGACGTCCCTTTTGTTAGGTGAATGTTACTTATAAAAAGTTATTTATCATCAGCATATTCCTTTATCTGCTTCTTATTTATGATGTTTATCATAAATCAAGAATACTAATTTTATTGTAAGCTGTTGATAACAATCTAAAACTTATATGGTAAATAATGTTACAAAGAATTTATCGTAGAGGTTGACTCACGTGAACCACGTGTGGCTTGTTCGAAATGCCTGCTAAGGTTTAATGGATGATTTGCACAATCTGAAGTGATTGAGACGTGATAGCGTGTTAGCATTAAGATGTATAGAATTAATATTCATAAGGCCTCTCGAACCACTCGACAGTACAATGTGAATAAAGCGAGTGTTATTCTCACAGTAAAAAGCCTAATTCGGTGCACTATTGTACCGCTGTTCGATGATGTGAAAGTCTCAAGATGGCGGAGGTCGGCGGGTTACCTGTCAAATGCTTTTTTTATCTGTATTTTACTTCCGCGCGCGTTTTTTGCCCATTTGATGAATCGACGTTTCGCTCATTTCGCCGTTTCTGTAGAAAGTATTATAAGGGGGTTTTAATATAAAATGTAGCAGGTGTTTTTGTAATAAACGTAAAATATAACGCTTCTTTATTAAAGGGTCTAACCAAAATATGTTGTAATATTTAAATATGTAAAAATGGTTGGTAGTCCATCTGGTATAAAATGGTCATTGCACAGCCCAGGAAAAAATGTAAGGACTTAAAACAGAATAAAGTAAATAATACAGATGTCTTCTGTGACTAAGTGAGACTTAACTCAAATCAGAACAGATCAAAGAACTCGAAAAGTTATTTTACCTATAAAGACATAATAAAATAAACGGAGAACGGAAGAAATATTCCATTTTTATCTATGTATCTGTCGTAATGCGTTCAGAAATAGACTTCAACTAGACGCACTGACGTTATTGGATTCTAATTATGGAGCCCACGCACAAATAGGCACTAACACATGTTGTAAAAGATCGCATACACATCCTGAATACACACGTAATGAATATTCAATGTCTATTTTATTTGCATATAAGCATTCGCGATAAATAAATAAAACTATATTCAATGTCAATTTTGCTTTAATAATAATAAGACGCATCGATTTATAAGTATCTTTTAATTATCCTATGTGTAGTAACTTAATATTTATCGGCTGGTAATTATAATAAAATGTGGATTTAATAATATACCTTCATTTCCACAACTAGCAAAATGTGTCCATTTACATTTTTTTTATGTAATACAAGTAGCAAACGACCTGTTGTTAAGCGGTCGCTGCCTTCCATGTACATATATTTGTAACCAACATTATGCAGTACATACCTATCCTAAGTCTAATGTATACTCGATGTTTTACTAGTCCTTGATAAATTACCAAACCTTGTCCTTAAAATCAGAAAACAACAGTTTTACACATCTATTTTTGTTCAAACACAATTGTATCGGATTTGCCGTTGTAGTGGAGTCGATGAGAATTGTACCACCCTTAAAGAAGTTAGTAGATTCAACTTGAGTAGTACCTTTTTAGTTATTGAAGTTATACTTACTGGAGGCATTCGAGAAGACAGATAAGTGTGTATTTTTAATATTTAGGATGATTATAATAGTAATATGGTTTAGAGCGTTGTCTATTTTAGAAAAAAAATTGAGTCGTGTTTATTGTATTTGAGAAGTTTGCTCATTTGTCTATACAAATAAATGAATTGTGATTGATCGTTATCTGTACATGGAAGATATATGAATAATAATAATATAAATGGAACCAAAAAAATGGTTGTTAGAATTGTTGTCTGTCTGCTGTAATTGTGTTCGCGCTAATGTCAGATACGGCTTAACCGATTTCCATGTGGTTTCATTATGTATACCAGTAAACACTTAATATTTAGTGTTTGTTTAATTTCAATCGGTCTATAAATAAAAAAAAATGTCAATTTGAAAGTTAGTCCTATAAGTGCATAAGAAATTTTTGATGTTTAAAATATGACAAAACCTGCAAATTGATGTCCACTTGAACCATGTTGTGGTCAGCGACTAGTTTCAAAGTAAGTTTCAATGCGAATATG
This sequence comes from Phocides pigmalion okeechobee, assembly GCA_018251015.1. Taxonomy (NCBI): domain Eukaryota; kingdom Metazoa; phylum Arthropoda; class Insecta; order Lepidoptera; family Hesperiidae; genus Phocides; species Phocides pigmalion. Next base: position 12,750 of record DWON01002853.1, read on the forward strand.
TTTTATTAATCACGACAAAGAAGTATACATTTATATATTTATTTTCAAATTCACATAAACAAAGCCGTAAAACTATTGAAAATAAATTAATATTACAACAATTTTTATATTTGTGTATAAATATTTGTATACAAAAAGGTACAAAGGTTCCTTAGTTGAGCGTCGAAAGATGCGTCCTGTCCAATACGTGTCGCTCGCATGTGTCCGCCACATGTTTCTAAACGTGGCTATTTCTAGCCAAATATGCTATTACCATTTCTATATAAGATTAGGCGGAGGAATTTTGATGTAGTTATTTTCGTTCGTCGACGAATATTGAACGCATTTCTTTCCGTCTTTGTCCGTTGACGGAATCTATTAAGGGCTCTTTGTTCGGCTTTATTGAATCACATTTATAAAGCTGTTATTGCTTTTTTCACTGTTGCTAGATGGAGAACAAACTTTCTACAATCATCGCATAATAGAAGACGTTAATTTTCGAATGATCTTAATTTGTTACAAGCCCAAAAGGTATTTTGTCACTTTATTCGAATTATTCGTGTTTTGAATAAAGTTATTATATTGATAGATGACAGATAAATTTTGGTAGACAATTTTCGATGTTCAAACAAAACAATCACGGTTGTAACGTTAACGTTAACGTAAACGTTTTGTAAAAATCTTCTTAGGTTCTTCGAGATCTCAATGTATTATTTACCAAGTCCAACTAAGATTCGAGTCCTGAAATTGGCTTTAGAAATACTTTTTTTTTTTGTTTTTTTTTTTTTATTATGAAAGAGTAAGAAACGGGCATACAGGCCATCTTATGTTAAATGGTCACTGCAGCCCATGGACAACAACGTCCAATCTCAAATAGAACAGAAGTTCTATATAAGGATGGACGCGGATGCGTTTGTACTCTTGAGGACTAAGATGGTCGCCTCTAATAATGTGTGTCTAACAACCACACCTCGCCAACCGAAACACAATACAGGAAGAACATGTTGATTTACGGCGGGTTATGAGGGTGGTGGTGGTGCCGCCCCGGGCGAGCTCTAACGGCTCTACCACCTTTAACAATTAATACTTGTATATAAATAACTGACAATAAATTTCAACTTAATTTAGATCAAATATAATATCAATTAGCGAACAGAATTATTGATGCACAAAAAATAGCCACGATTATCTAGTGTAATTTTACTTGTCGCGTTATACCAACCATTCAATTCTAAGACATAATCAAAACTATTGTTGTATTCACTGTTATGTATGTTGAACGATCAATCTCTTCTAGCGGATAGCGCTACTCTCCATTGCCGCATTAGTGATGCGACTCGAGTCGTGTTTTACTCGAGTCACTCGAGTGAATTTGTCAAACTCGTACTCGATAAAAAAAAATACTCGAGTCTCTATGCATTCGAGTTACCGAGTCAACTCGGCGCATCGAGTTGATTCTGTTGCCACTAGATGTCACTTCACTACTCTTACAATGTGTATTTTATTTGATATTACTCCATCCATGACAGGGCAACAGTTTTAATATAGTTATTTGTTTTAAATTGCTAACAGAAATCACATTCGAATTGCAAACTTGCAACTCGAGTGCGATTTTTTACTCGAGTGAGATTTTTTACTCGAGTGACTCGAAAATTCGAGTATGACTCGAGTGACGTAGTAAAATTGCTCGATTGACTCGAGTTACAAAATACTATTCGAGTCGCATCACTATGCCGCATACACTTTGAAGTGGCCACTCGATTTGTTACAGTTACAGTAATTTTAATGGTGTACAGTTTTTGTATAAACCTCATAACAAATACGAAATTCCGTCGTGAACGTTTTTACGCAAGCTCTCCATCGTGATGTAATCGCGAATCTGCTTTGTTACAAATCGTTCAATGCGCCAAGAGCTTTATGTAAAACTTAACTAACAATTCAATACAATACTCGAATAAACATAGAATCAAGTGCTGATGATCATTAGGCATCGTTATGCTTTGTAAATTCACGCACATTTAACTAAAAACTTACAATAGTTGATCTTTTTCATTTTTTGTGATTGTAGAGGTGTATAAAGCAAAAATAATAGTTTTATGGTTTCTATAGACTTTTAGTCATAGGTACGTGTTGTGAAAAGCAAATTGTATTATTTTAATGTCACCATCATAGTCAAGCGCTTTGTTTGTCTCCGATTTATGGCGTTCTTTTAAATTCACAAAGGAGTATCAAGAAATATTCAGCACGAAACTAGGGCTGCCTACCACTGACATACTTATATCACCCACTTTGGTGTGAGTGTGTGCGTATGTCACAAAAAAACGGTGCTTATTGACAAAACAGAGCAGCCCGTGCCTGGCCCGGTTATCACCAGTAAAAAGTGCCGTAAAAACCGCAAACCCTTTGCATGAGTATTGAACACGACACGATGATTCTTGTGCATTTGTATCCGTAAAATAAGAAGTATGGCTTTTTGTTGAAACATTTCCAATTATTTTAGTCGTTAACGGTTGTTGAATTAGGAATTTGAATTTGTCCATTTCAATTGATTTTAAATACAACATTGCTACTTATTTACGTAATTTAGGAGTAATTTAGACTAATCAGATGCGATTGATTAAATAATTATGTAAGCCTAGTAGATAATGATAAAATAAAAAAGTAGCATTAAATAATGATTAAATAAATTATAAATAATCATTACTAAGACTTACAATTTTACCCCAGACAATGTATCAAACTGTCAGTCAGCTTGTGGATATATTTTTTTTAAATATGGTACTGTAAATATTTCAACTTAATATCGTTGAAAAAAGTTCTTATTAAAGTTGCAAGATGAAATTGAAGTATATTAAAAATACATAAAATTAATATATGTGTAAAATTAATATATGTGTATGTTAAAATTATAGCTGCATGTCAGAATATGCAAAAAATTAACAGTCGTTTTTATTGTATGAACTTTCATTTTTCATGTTTTTTGAGTCGACGTGGAATACTTAATCGTCTGTCAATTATATCGGTTTAACTCAAAATGGAATGCGAAATGATTGATGATTTTATGCAACATGTAATCAATAATGTATTTAAATACTTTCGCTTATGTCTATTCAGTTTGTTTAAACGTTAAATCATTAATATCGAGATTCGTTGCATATTATTCTGACACCAATTATTTCTTTAATTGTAAACTTGTTACAAAATTCTCTTTTCGCTTCTCATGAACAATTTATTATAATAACATTTCATTTTAATGTTTATTATTATATTCAATTTACACCATATAGGGGACGTCTATACTGATTGTTTACTAAAAAAAATGTTTATATAAGGCCGAACCGCGGTGAAGTCCGCAGAAGAAACCATACGGCGCAAATATGTTTTACAAACTGTTGATCCCATTTTTGATCAATGCTGCTGGTGACAAGAGGGCTAGTTCATACGTCACTCGGAGAATAGCAATTAAATGAAATAAGATCAAATATCCATCCCGTACATCAGACTTTTATTATGATTTGTAGTTCTTTTTATTTAGATATTAGATGTTAAGTTTACGTTAAAAATGCAGTAAAACGAATAGTTTGGTTCTGTGTGAACGTCAAAACATTTTCTTAAATGTATCTACAGATAAAAAATAACGAATTTTCAAAAATTTGGTATGCTAAGCATAACAGTGTTTTTTTGTAAGGAAGCGATGCCAATGCTATTTCGATGGCTGACAAGAAGCAGACATTAGACAAGGTCACATCGGGTGCTTGTGTCTCTACGTGTCAAGTGTCTATACCTTGACACTAAACAGACATGTGAGATAGAAAAATGGCAACCATTAAAATAATTTTGCTCTCCATTTTACTTTCATATTTCATAACTAAGTGATTGGCAGTCATAAAAAAACTTTTACATGTTTTTATTTTAATTTTAAAGATAAATAAAACGTTTATATGAGCGAATCTTGGAAAATACCGAATCGAATTGGACGAGTTTTTGTACAGTAATAGATTATTTTATTAAGAATAACAATATATGAATGGATTTGGAAATATGTAGGAGTTTCACAAAAAAAGGCTAAAATAAAATTTAAAATCAAAAATCAGCAAATGTATCTGTGTGATAAATAAATAATCTTAAAATGCGTTTGCAATTCTGAAATGTTATAGAAGAATTTATGTAAATTAGAACGTGCGTACAACGCTCATCCAATTATCATTTTAATTTCACACTTTTCTATCGCAAATGGGAGCGATGTGGTCGATCGTCTTATTAGCTTCCGTTCGAGCGTTCGTTTCGTTCGTGACGATTCGTTCCGCGTCGCTTAGCTGATCTGTTCTGTCGATAAACGTTAACCAATTCAAACCACTGTCTCGATTTCAAACAATTGTATCTGTCACACTATCGCCCGCTCCATTCAGCCGACGCCCGTGAAATCCGCACATTGCAATTGGAAAAATATTCGCGATAACTTATACAGTAGTGGATTCTTTTCAATTGTTCATTCGTATTACATTTGCCACAAATCAAACAATCGTTAAAATTTCTGTCAATGAAGCGAAAGGTTCATGACAAAGCTGACGATGTTAAAAACTGCAATATCATAACATTGCAATATCATGGCTGATTACTTGGAGATTTTTTCTGTTTTATTACTAGAGAGATTTGCGTCATACCGCATAGTGTGGATGACATGCAAATAAACTATAGTACTGGATGATTTATCGTTGTAATGATATTTTAAAATACTCTACCACACATTGGAAACTTAATGAAATGAAATATAGGGTATGAAGGTTCGCTCTCGATGTCGTTTGTGCTGCAAATATCAACGAAGCGTGTTAACTTAACTAATGTACATATGTTAATGCTTTCATATGAAACAATTCGACAGCTTACTAGCTTTTTACGTAAAATAAACTTACCCGATGTATGTCGATGCGATTTTCACACCGTACGTTTTTCACGCAAATGTGTATGAAAAACGCCCGGTGTGAAAATATTGAACAACGCAGACACACGTCGAAGGTGGCAATTAGCACGAACTCGTTTTTACCGCCGACTGGCAACTGTCATTAGTTGCGTTTTTTCGCGTTTCTGTTTTACTCAGTGTTTTTTGCTTGGCCATATTTAGAGCGGATCAGTGCGGTACCGTTCCTTGCCGCATGCTCAATCACCGATTAGCGCCCGTCGAGCGACCGGAACTGCTTAACGAGTTTATTATATGCGCCACCATTGTGCGATTAACATCCGCATACTTGTTTGTATCGGTGCCTATGCGCAAATTGCCGCTGAAAGATGTTGTGGCTTGTTAACGTTCTATCATTATAAGGAAGTTTGTGAATACTTTGAAATCTAATGGTGTATATGGAATTAGAGATAGAATTGATGGAATATTTTAATCAATTACAGTTTTAGTATTCACATATTAGTTTTATCATAATTGTGAAGACATTCTAAATCTACGGATTTTATTATCTACTTTTTTAAGCATAACGACTCACTAAACATTCCGCCGATTCGACTATTCAGCAAAATTATTGTTTTTTATTAACGAGTGTCTGTATGTTTATTTCAATAATAATTGTACTAATAAAATCATTTTTGTTTCAGGTACGTCTCATAAATGCCATGTAAATATGAAAACTACAACATACTTCTCATGTTCGGTATGTAGAAGCAAAGTATTTAAAATAGAACTTTCATAGTTTACCATACAATATCGTGTTCTTTGAAGTGCTAATTAACTATTACCGTCGTTGAAATTCACCCACAATTTATACTACCAAGAAGTAATTCCAGTCTCTATTCACATATTTTAATCTACACTTTCATGCAGCTAAATGATTTGTTATAACGTTCACAACACTGATTGGTTTATTAGCAAGTACATACTATCTTAAAGGATGTCAGGCGCGACTAAACATCGGGTTCTTTAGTAGTAACATTTTATACGAAACTGTTCACATCTATCCGTTATCGTTTTGTTGGCTCCGGCTGATAATGTCGGATACTTTGCTTGATGGAAAATCGTGTCAAATTTTATTCGAGTACGAATTTGTACGACGTTGTTCATATTTGTCGGATATCGTGCCATCATGTACAGTCGCGTAAAGTGTCGAAAATTGGTTTCTATTTTTATAGAATTTTACATCCGATTAATGGGAATAGATGTGGTGATATCCGTTAAAAGTACGGATCCGGTACCCGGCTAGTGCAAACGGGCTGTATCCATTCAATGTTACCATCGTGGGAGTAAGACGTTCGCGCACATGCATCTCGGTGGTCAATTCCCACGTGCCCCGCGGCGACTGCGACGTCATAAATAAGTCTCTGGCGTTTAATTTGCGATAACACAGTAGTTGGTCGGCCATCTACTCGTAAATATGCCGCAGTAGTGTAGAATGCACCCACACGAATGTTATATGTTTGGGCGGGGACATTTCTCCTCTTATTTCATCCCACCAACAACAGCTGCGGACGCCGTGAATCGCGAACACCGCGGGATGTTTTGATCATGATTCCATTCTGTAAAGTTACGAGCATTGTAAATATCGATATAATCTATATGGTAGTAAACTCCTCCTTGCTCACAAAATAAAGGTTTGACAATAAAGTATTAGGTATTTTTTATTAAAGTCATGCCTACCCTGCGTATTACCCTTTACACTATATGACATACATAATAAACTAAAATATATTAAAATTACATAATTAGATGGAGTATATGAAGAATATACC
>DWON01002854.1:0-19450 GCA_018251015.1 Phocides pigmalion okeechobee
TAAAGCAACATGTTCTTCATGTATTGTGTTTCGGTTGGGGAGGTGTGGTTGCTGGATACACATTATTGGAGGCAACCTTCTTAGTCCTCAAGAGTAGGAACGCGTCCGCGTCCATCCTTAAATAGAACTTCTGTGATATTTGAGATTGGTGGTTGTCCATGGGCTGCAGTGACCACTTTACATCAAGTGGCCTGCATGCCCGTTTCTTACTCTTTCATAAAAAAAATCCGTGATGCCAATGTATCATATATTTTGATTTGCGTCACATTAGTAGAAAACTACATGCCGTTGACCCGATAAGGAGTGGTCACCGTATTTCATGAACAATAATTTATATTTGAACTTTTGGTACTTCACTGTAATGTAAAAAACAGAGGCTATTATAACATTCCCTATTAACTTAATATTCTTATGTGATCAAAAATCATCAATGTTTATATCCTAGCTGACTATAAAATATGTAGTATTAAGTTTTTTAAGCTCGAGTGTTTAGAAACAGAATCAAAATCTATATATTGTATTAGCACAGAATTTAATAATGATATGTGTATGAATTACATGAAGAAAATTTCTTTTACAAAAAAGGTGGAAGTAATTAGATATTCTTTGAACTTCCGTTTAAACAAATTTTCAGGTAAATTGTTGATGTCCTCTTCTAATTGACACGTTCCATATAAGTTTCGCTGAAGGGTTTCTCAGTGTTTCCCTTCGCGTTTTAAGCAAAAGATAATTGTTTTCTAATTTGCACATAATATGTGCAAATTAGAAAATTATTAGACTTGGGTCTATCTTACTGCTAGATAATATTATTTTCTAGCAGTAATATTATCTAGTATTATCTAGCAGTCTCTAATTTTATTTAAGACTGAAATCTACAACTGATAATTGATAACTGTATCCCTCTGTAGACTGCTGCTGCCCATAGATAACTAACCAACTGGCTATATAATAAAGACATTTATAGTACATCGCATATATTCGTTGTTTCTCCTGAAGACAAATATTATCCCAAATATCTCACATATAAGTTAACCAGAAATAACACCCACCGAAACGAAAGAATCACACTAGAAATTGGTGAGGCTTGAATACCATCCCGTCTAAATCAGTTGTTTGACGTCTTTTTTTCAGTAATATTCAATGCAGTGTAAACTTAAGTCTTTAGTATATTTTCATTAAGAATAATTCATTTAGCCACCCGGTGTCCTGTTTTATTTGAATATTCATCAGCAGACAAGTTGATTCCTAGTTGCGATACCGAGAGAGGGATGGAGAGATTTAACGAAATGTTTGTTGTTCGCGTTAGCTGTGTTTTAGCGAAATGCAATTCGCATTTTGTATCTCGTTTTCGTATCTTGCTCGTGTTTTCGTATCTCCTTTCTGAGTAACATTTTAGAGGAAAAGTTTTGTGCCGAAAAAGATAACAAAAATTGATGATAGACTGCCGTCTTAGAGAGGTTAGTTACTCGTATCTAGTATACCTTTTCTGGGACTGTCATCAGATCAATATACTGGAATTAGAATGTTCCCGCCATCTTTTAAAATTGGCTTAATTCAAATTCAAATTCAAACATTTTATTTCATTGTAAGGTATTTACATACACTTAATGAATGTAATTTAGTTTATTTCTATATTTCGCATTTTACATCACAATCTGAAACCAGGAGATACCGCGTTATAGAATTCATGAATAGTATTTTTTTGATAAAAAGTGTCCCAGATTACAATCAACCCGGCTTACTAATCAAGATGAACGAATCAATAAACCAAGACACCAGTCTATATATCAATATAGACTTTAATAGACATTCAGATTCTCCATCCAGATATTAATAGACATTTTCTATCGAGAAAGATGTATTAATTTAACTATGTCTTGGAAAAAACTCAAATCACGTTTTATAATGAAACTTTCTTTCTTTTATTTAGATTTATTTATGCGTTGAGAATTTAGAGACCGTCGGTATATCTGAATATTCATCTGCGGATAAGTTTAAGCGAGACGGTGGCAGTGGCGCGATTTAACAAAATGTTTTAGTTGTACACGTTAGCGAGTTTTGCATTGCAATTTCGTATCGCGTTCCGTGTTTCAAACAATCTCTTTGTGAAACTGTTTAAATGAATCGCTGGTTCCTTTCTGCATTAACGTCACACTAATAAAATGTAGCTTCCATGTGTGGGGTGGCTTAGTATGGACGTGGGGGGGGGCTATAAATGTATTCTTTTATACTTACGATTTAATTATTGCAGCCTGACTTACTCAGCTAAGTAATATTATAATTAAGAACTGTAACATCTACATTTAGTAAATTTTATAGATTTTACTAAATGTGATTACTAGAAGCAGCCTGATAGAATTAATGCCCGGTATCATTACGGTAGAATTAATACAGAAAATGTTTAAAATAATGTATAATATTAAATACATAGCCTGTGCTTTCTTATTTGATTACAAAGTTTTAATACTTTGAGTGGGAAAGCGTAGAAAAAGAATTTACAAGACTAACATGACTAAAGTAAACTTGGTGCAAATATTTACCCATTAAAGATTCCATAGAATAACTTTAAATAATTAGGTATCTTATTCTCTTTGACTGTAGGAAAAATAATACTCGCTGCCCGAGCAACATCGTAGATAAAACACTTCAAAGGCAAAACTTTTCGCTTACAAAAACAGCCAATGTAGCGCATCAATAATTTATTCTGTAACTAAATCAGTTAATAGTAGCGCTCGCTCCGGGTGCACTAAAGCAAAACTTAGGCACCAAGTTGCAGGAAAACTCCGCCGGCGGAAACCGCAGACCGTTTGAAGTAAAATATTAAATGTGCCGAAGGATTTGTTCGTGTACCAGTGCACCGGCTTTAATATTTGATAAAGCAATGCGCCTAAATAAGGTCTGTCTAGACCTTAATTACAAAAGATGCGTCCGCCGTGAATACTCAATAACAAAGGTTCGAGGGAAAAATATTAAAACGCACCCCCGCCGACGGGTTACTCAGCCCACTAACTGTTTATTGCGGACCGTAGAGACGTTAACGCCTATAAATTTTATGCGTGTTCACAAAGGTACTATAAAACGTTGCAATAATTCCAAATTCCCTTGTTTTTCTATTGGATTTAAAATATATATTATTCGAATTTGAGCACGACTTAAGATTTGAGAAATTGCTTTAATGCTATGACCGACATAACAAAAAGTACGAGGTTCATTTCGGTAATTAAAATTCAATTATCTTCATAAGCTAAATTAATTAGCTTCATAAGAAGGAACTTCGGGACAGTATAAGTGCAAGAAACTTTGTAGAATAACAGGTAAATCGAAAAACAAAATGTGTACATTTAATAGTATTTTATAAATAAAACTGCTTCTTAGCACAAGAGCAAAATGTTTCAATAAATACTTACGATGTTAGAGTTACGTCACATTACGTATTGGGTCAGAAAAGTTTATTTTTCGTAGCGTTTACCAGCGTATTCGGCGATTCTAATTTCCGCGCGGATGCGTATACATCTAACGCAATTAATATATCCGGATCCGTTCGGAACCCTCTTTTCAACGGTGAGTCGGAACGCCGCGCCATATTTTTACAGTCTGATTCTTTCGAAATTTGCAACATTATGTTATTAATTCATCTCAAAACTGCCTGCTCATCCAATTTTTTGTGGGGAATATAGGTGTAGAAACGCTGCACTAATGAGATACCTACTCGTTTTAGTTTGAAGTTAATGATGCTTTCGTCAGATTGTTATATGGAACCACTAGGGTGTCACAAATTGGTCCTCGAGTATGGCAATTGCTATAAAATAAAGTACGCACTGTTGCCTTCAATTAAGTCTTCATACGACAACGTAGTATCGTAAATCTTGCGTACGAGAAGAAATTCGATCTACGGGACGCGTACACCCGTAGAGGATGTTTTATCAATTTTATTAGCCGTATTCCCCGAGATATTTGTCATCCTGAACATAAAAAATGATATACTTTCCTTCAAATAAAGTGCCATGAATTGAAGAGTCACGGCAAGCGAATGAAAACGTGTTTAAACATAATAGTTGATTCCAAATCTTGATACATATTTCTTATATTTTTATTGGCACAGGTGGAATGTATAGTCACATGTACTGCACATAAAATAAAGCTAATTATGGTAAATGTTTATTTAAATTACTAATTATTATGTCGAAATAAACGAAAATTAACAGAGCTCTCTGAATTCTCTTTGATCATTAGCGTGGAATAATTATCGGGTATTATTTGGAGAGGCAACAATTCTCACAGCCGGATCGGCATCATAAATTATTCTTAAGCTCTGACTGACCGCGAATCGGTGTTTCACGTCGACCATTATCAGAGAACGGAATTGAGTGATTTGTGTCGTTCAACCTCAATAGATTACAGAGCTTCACTGAAATGATAATAATATTTGTATTATTCAAATTCAGCTTCATGAAATTTACGATATTTATTCATCATTACAATTTGTTATTATAACAAATGAAGTCATTGTAAAAAATAGGCCTCACACGATAGAGTCACATTGAACTGTTTTTTTTTACTAAATGTTATTTAGACATGCTGAATTACTTATTAGTATGAAATAATTCAAGTATAAATTTGATCACAGATAGCACCGTCACACCCATTTCTATCGTAAAACATAACTTGGGTTTCGTTAGAAAAATGTTAGTGGCACCTCATTTAAATTTGAAGTATCCATATTAGTCCTTAGGAATAGCAACGCACCTGTAATCATATTCGGGTGGGACTTCTTTCATATATGAATTTGGTTACAGATACCTCTGTGCTACAATGGGCACTTATCATCATACGGACTGTTCGTCCATTTCATATTTCAATCTAAATATACATATCAATTTTCATAATATTGATATTAATGTAGAGCTATAGAACCGTAGTAATAGAGTGTTGTAGAGCCGTGAATAAATGCCAAAGTACTGATAAAATTATGATATTATTATGAAAGAGACTTACCTGTTTCTGTTGTTTCTGTGGTTTAGCGTATGGGTGGACAAACGTACGTACCTGGAAAACCATAGATTCATATTTAATAAGGCATAGGCATAGGCTACTTACAGTCTCGCCAAAGCGTAAACAATATTGTTTAACGGTTTTTTACTAATTTTCCGTGTAAACTCTTAAGAATCAATGATGACTGATCAGGAATCAATTAATAGATGGAATATGTATAATGGAATGCGGGTGAAAGACTGTTCCACATAAATCAATTATTATCAGCATTGTTTTTTTTGTCTGAATAATAATGTTTACTCTTTGACAGTACTATAATATAGCAAGCAACAATAGCATAAAGCGTATTATTTACGTAAATACAAACTGGAGTGTATATATAATTTCTAAAGCTGAAATTGTCAGAAATATTTATTTGTATTTTTTTTGCTAAAATTACTAAATGATCTGTCTACATCTGCAAGTTGTCTTGCACATAATATAGTGGCTATAACTTAGCTCATAAATTGAAGCATTTGTGAAATTCTTTCAAATTTAATCTATAGTATACTTTTCGTAAATGGACAACATTAATGTATTTTTTACGCTTTAATAATCTTGTCTTAATAAGCACTTAAGAGTAAATACAACATTTATGCAAGCGTTATACTTCAAGCTTTGTATTTTCATGCAAAAAATATATAAGATATATTACAATAAATAGCTTATTTCGTAATAGCATTAATAGCAGTAATAGCATTAAATATATAAAAGCGTAATTCACTAATATATGTTTATTTTATTATGTGGTTACAGACTTTGTCCAGTAGTACATAATATTACAATATATAACAGTAAATATGAACATGTAATTTTCATTAACAATTATGTTTTTCTTGTATAATCTAATAAGTTACTCCGCTAATTAATTAAAATCATTCAAGAACAAGATACATACAAATTGTTATTAACCGCAGTCCGATAAGGCAAGATTATTTATCTTTCCTTTTACAGCCGAAATCTGAGTTAGGGTCTTGCTTTATCACAAGAGTAGTACTATCATAAGTTGAATTAATTTTAGTAAACAAGATAAATTGAATTAAAAGTAAAATATTATTCTAGTGATTCGAAAACGTGTAGATTTTGATTACACTCGCCGGCCAGTCCACCAGTCGCAGGAGTGGCAATGCATCTACATATGAGGTCACGTAAGATTTTAGGCCTATTTAAAGTTGGATGAGCATTTTCATAGGGTGCCAAGATTGCTTTATACAATATAAGGTGGCTTGCATGTTATTGTCTAATTGTCTTACAAAAAAAATACATGAATGGACCTGTCCGAATTTATTGCCTGCATCCCATTTTTGTCCTACAGCTGGAAGCTAGTCTTAGGTTGTTAGTCTTAGCTAGATTACCATGCAGTTGTGATTCGAGTTGGTGGAAACAAACTTACTAGACATAGTTCACTTACGATAATGATGCAATAATAACATCGCCAATCGCTCATTCGCTGGTTATGGGAATGTGGCTATAAGTTAATATTTCATTTTTATGTACATTGTGGCCATTTATACCGTTACAGAAATAACACAGCGGGTCTTAATTAAAATTTAAATATTACAATTTTGCATGTTTACATTACATATTTTGTACGTAATTTAAAAATAAATTTGATGATTTTAAATTATAAATGATCATACTGATTTAAAAACAGATTTTCTGAAGTTTGGTTAAAAACAAGGCTTGAACATATTTGACCGATTTAAGTGGCTTGTGCAGATGAACAGAAAGGGAGTATTTAGCTTATCAGATGTTAAATATTAACTGCTCCGTAGATATATATTATCAACAACAAATTGGACAGTACATCGATCGACATGAAATAAATTATAGTTCATTTTGTTGTAGATAAAAGAGAATAAGAGAGAGGAAGAGACAAAAGTCATATGCAATTCATATTTATAATTTCAAAGTTACTACTGCTGTTCTATTCTTCTGTAAAACAATTCTTGTATTTGGGAAGGAGATGTGCGGTTGACGGTTACACGTACAAGAGAGGCGACCATTTTAGTCCTCAGGAGTAGCAACATGATGACGTCGCGATGTTTGACGTTAAGTGTAGATGTCCATGAAATGTAGTGACCATTTAAAATCAGGCCTGTCTGTTCATTTATTACACTTAAACATTAATAAAACGAACATGATAGTTTTAAAATAAAAAATAATGTTCAGTCGCATTACCGTGATATTTTAATATCTGACTTTGTGTACCCTTGATATTAACAATTATTAAATGGAAAAATAATCTTCAAACACACCGCAAAATTACTGCCTTTGAAAGGCGTTACGTGATTGATATATAAAAAGATAACGTCCTGACCTGTGCACGATATTACCGTATAATTATAGTAAGTCAAACTTTAATCAACGTTTAGAAACATTTATTTAGAATCATGATTAATCTAATAGAACTGTTAGTAGGTGGACTCTTAGATTTTTACATTATAGTTTTGAACGACTTTACAGGCTGTCTGATGTAATTGATCCATAGACATCCATATCCAACTTAGGACTAAAATCGTATTTATGGACGTATGCATAAGTGCTGCTACTTCGGATTCAGGACAGTACCATATGGTCACCTTACTTTTAAATGTATTTGGAAAGTACATCTCCCAAGACGGACGAAATAAACCTATATATTTTATTTCTCTTATACTGATTTTTAAACGTTAGATTGATTAACTTGGATAGTAATAAAAAGGTATTGACGCAAGTGTCGTTTAAAATCAGGAGACACTTGGAGTGGTATGAACTTAGGACTATCTGTACGACATATTCTCACGATTACCTATAGCACGACACGGGCTAAAATAAAAAGAAAATGTACGGCACGCGTGTTTTACTCATAAGGATATCGCATCGTCGCCTTGAGCTGATACCTCTACTCCAACACAAAGCATATATGTTAATACCACATTTGCAATTAAAATCAACACCCACCAAGGGATGCTATTGTCTCACGCGAAACGAATCAACATAAATTTCATTCTATTATATCACGAGTGTTGCGCCAGTAATCAAATATATTGTTTTTATTTATAGAGCTGACGACCTATTTGCAATTTTGCATAACATAGTTACCTAATGAAATTGTTAGTTAATGCCAATAAAGTTTGCTTTTGTCGTTAATATTGCTCAGACCATAATATAAAGAATAATAAGAAATACAATATTAACAGATAAATAAATTGTTACTATGACGTATAATGGAAAGATAAGGTTTTATAAATAGATAAAGAATATAACAGTATTATGTGTATTGTTGTTTATACTTTTAATCTATTAATGATTTTGAAGGACATGGTCAATAAGCAACGACGAAGTCACATTAACGAGAAAATGTCATTAACAAAATAGAACAAATATAATAAAATAGAACAATAGAATGATTTAGACACGCGCTTCGATAGTGGATAATTTTGTTTTTATAAAATAAATTCAAATTCAAATAATTAAATATATTACATAAACAATTGCAAGCTACTAGAAACAATGTTGGTAGAAAATTTTAAAACCGAACGCATCGTTCGAATTTCAAAAGTGGAATACTAGAATGGAACGCTGGTTATAAAAACATTTCGCTGGAGAACTTTGGTTACAAATGATACTAATTGAAGGAATTTTCAAAGTAAAAGTTGGACAAGCAATCTCTGAGTAAAGTTGGGGTGAATTTCAGAGCGCCGCACAGCATCTCCGGAAGAATGTAATAACTTACAGGTGCTCCGAGTTCTTTATTGGATTTCGCACGTTCCGAGTCGACGTGTTTGATGGCCGGAAGATTCTTGCCAAACTCTTCGGTAACTCTTCGCTCGGTATTAATTCTCGTTCGACAGCGTGTTCTAGCTTTTTACGGCGCCCGCATTTAATAAAACTATATTGTGTCGTTTGTAAATAGATAAACCTTATGTTTTAGACAAATAGTTGAAAATGTTGAAGGTGGCAGAACTATAGTTCGATCGGGGAGGTGCCATCGCCACCGTATCCGCTATAAAGCATTACTTGTGTTTCGGTTGGAGCGATGCGGATGCCGACTACACATTGAAGCGAGGCGACCATCTTAGTCGTCAGGAGTAACAACGTATCTACGTTCGAGCTCAGATAGGATTTCGGTCGTGTTTGTGGTTGTACGTGGATGTCTATAGGCTGCGAGTATTTATTATTGTATTATTATTATATTAGTGGTTTGCATGCTCGTTTTCTACTCTTCTCACATAAAAAAGATACATCATTTTATTTAAATGTGGATAGCTACCTACCACACTTATGTTGTTAAGTACTCCTAAACACTATATGGAAGGTCTGGAACAAATATCTAAGTAAGTATATTCTTCTGATTATATAAAATAGCTCTAGCCTGCGTCCATCAGATAGTGTTTCCGCCGGCGTACGTCAAAAAGTTCTTCCACTTTTCATTTGATGTAACTTGAACATTACTGTGAACTCTCTGGTATATAGACTTTTCAGATATACGACCATTACCTTCAGGATTAAAATAGTTATTATCTTATTTAATTACTAATACGTAGTTGACTGTAAAAATTAAACGCAAAGATTGCAAACCACAATTTAAACTTTTATATATGCGTAAGTGGCAATGTAACCCCTTAAAAAGGATAAAGTATCAAGTATATATATTATAAAGAATAAAGTATCAATATGTATTATCTTATTTATCATTTGTAAGTTCCTTGATATATCTAAATATTGCAAAGAAACCAATAACCTATTTATATTAGAAGATTAGCATACGTATGCGCAAACCACTTGATGTTAAACAGCCTTATATATATATCCAGGCTTAAATCCACTTAAGTCGAGTTTTATCTGATATTATTAAATTGGTAAAGAAATATGTAGAAATTGATAATCTATTACAAAGTTCATGGGCGAACGAAGTCAGGGGCAAAAGATTGTATTAATAAATAGAATGATTTCTAATTTTCAGTTCAGTAAACTACATTGACCCTAATACTTGTACTTTTTTTTGTTGTACTTTTTGTTTTTATAAACAGCTGACACTAAACCTGCGATAATCTCGTCATAAACCGCAAAAAAGTGCAAAAAGTTATCCAAATCCACCTAGTTGTTTATCCCAATTAAATTATTTCAAGAATTTATAGTTTTATATCTTAAAAATAAGTCGAACTATACTGCAACCAATTTTCAAACTTTGGTCCATAAAATGATAAGAATACACATATATGTATATGAAAATATCGACGAAATTGTGATTTTAATTATTTTATTCCAAGTATAATTTTACTTTTTTTTTAATTAGAAATCCTGTCAATAATCTTCAATTTCGATATTTTCCATCTGCCGCGCATCCCGTGATAATCACATTTTTAATCAGATGTGTCCTTGTCTTGCCACGACACATTTTGTAAACCCTACTCATCGTGCTGTAACAATGACCCATGTCACTTAATCGCTCAACCAAAGGCTGAGCTGTGTCACGAGGGCGCCGTGAAAAGTGTTTCTCAGGAACGACTGAAAGGAAAAGTATAGGCCGTCGGAGCGCGCGGCCGCTGCACACCGAGTCATTGACACATGCAAATTCGAACAACGTTTCGGTATTCGGACAACGACCTCTCCATTCAATGACTGTCGAAAGTTATCCGTGAATACGTGTAGCCTACAAATGGTCGACGCCTATCATGCGATTGTAACGCTAAAATCAACTATAAATAAAGTTGTCCTCGCTGCCTGAAGGACTGTCTAGTTGGTCTATAGATATTCGAGCGTGTTTTATGTATAACAAAACTTGCCGTAATATAAATAAGGTTGTGTATCGAACGTTCGACGCCTTGTCAGATGCGATGCTGAACCGAGGTGCGTCTGGGCATTGTATTAATAATATTGCATTGCGAATTTCGTCAACCGCTTAGCACTAGACACTTCGCAAATACATGCGGACAGTATGCAAATTTCTCCTGTCGGATGGTTATTTGCATGGTTTGTTATAACACAAGTGGGTGGTAAGCTATAATTAATATAGATTTAATCAAAATCCGTATGGAATGGCGTGGTATGGTGGAAATTTAATTTGATTTTAGATAGATAACATGGCACGGTGTTACAATGTTTGTACAGTAGCGATTTAAGGTTGTGCTGGTCGGAGCTTGTATATAAACTGTGGAGGGTATTTATACTACGATTTAATATTATACATTCAAAAGTAACTAATGATTTTAATGGGTTTCGTCATTACGAATTTTGAAATAGATACAAATGCACTTGTTCACTAGATCGTAGCCCGCAAATATCTGCAACCCCGTATAAAACAGAAGTCGTACCCAAATTTGATTACATGTGCGTTGCTGCTCTATAGTGCCCTACTAGGCAGACATCGAAGCGGAACAATACCCAAAATTATTTCTGTAGAAATAAGCACGACGGTGGTACCTCTCCAGATAAACAGCACAGTTTCTATCAACTTATAAATTATGGTATCAGGAGAAAACTTAGCTATATCATACGACACTGGTCTCTTAGACTAGTATTTACCCCTGAGTGTTAAGTCGGAGGCTGTGCGTTCAATTTGCATCAAGGACAAATAGTTATGTGATGAACACGACTGTGTGTTTTGACTGTGGGTGTAACATATTTAAGTACGTTTTAGTCATCTAGTCATTATAGTTTAGGTTCCGCTTAGTTTGGCATCTAATGGATGGACGAATGGAAGAAAAGCTCTACAATGTCAACACGCGATGTCAACACACATTACTACGTTCACAAAGTAACTATTATAGCAGAAACGCGGAAATCAACATAAGTAGGGTTCGTCCTTGCCCGTTTGACGGACGTATGTAAATATTCCGCCGGTGATCTATAAAAGAAAGTGTTTCCATCAGTTAACACCACATAGTAAAAAAGAAAGCGAACTGTTAGAATCTATTCTAAGCATTGATTTTTAAAGTACGTGTGCGTAATAAAAGATTAATTTTAATTAGTTTTCGCAGTGAATAAAAGCATCGCGAGGCACCGTCAATGCCTCCTTTATGCATGTCATCCGTCATAAAATTACCAATGGTGTGTAAAGATTACCAATGTGCAATTGGCCAGCGTGACCACTATCCTTTATTCAATTTCAAAAGGGATTCGTGCCTAGCTGTAAAATTCTTGTCTTACTTGTATACCTATAAATATACTTAATGTGTCACATTAGGAAGTAAATAATGCTAGCTTATCTCAGCCTATCTGATGACTATATGATGTCATCTTAATGTACAGTTTGCTTCCAGAGTAAACAAATTTAGAACAGCACGTTAACTCACATTAAAACTAGTATGACAGTTGAAATGACAGAGGCTTAGTCAGAGGTAATTCATTCCTAATTAATTATTTTAAACGCGTTAAACTGATGTATTTCTATCAATATTGCGGTAGACTGAAAAGCAAAAATTGTTTTTTTACAAAAGTATTTGTACCTTCTTAAATTGAATATTTTATATAAAATAATCATTATCATGAACTCACACCGTTTCATTCTTAGGCACGGGTCACTTCTAAGAAGAATTAGACTATACTCTACCAAACTAGCCAACTGTAGTTTGTTAACCTACAAATAACTTATATAACTTTATGGAGCATTCTCAAGCAATATTCGTATTATATTCGTCTTTAAAGCAAGTAACTACGAAAAATAAGTAGTGCGTACCAGGATTATAACCCCGGATTGTTCGTCTGAGAAGCCAAAATCTTAACCACTACGCTATTGCTATGTATATTAATACAATTCAGAAGCAGAACCTGGCTTCTACGAAACATTGAAAGTAAAGAAACATGGTCTATATCAGGTGCGATCATATGATGTCATCTCAGTCTGGTATGCTTTGAGGCCAGACAGTTTGTATACGGTACGTTTACTGACTTTCAAATTAGCACGATAATTGTAAACTACGTCCTGACTCGGCCAGACGTAAAGCACTAGCGGTGAAACGCCAAATGTGAAGAATTTTTAATGTACGAAAATGTATTTTTATTCTGACTAACATTTTATTGAAACATGCTTCTTTTTGAAGAAGCGAACGGGTATGTAGGCCGACTAATTTTAAGTGGTCATTTACATTCATTCAGTTGCTGAGGAGCGAGATGGTCATCTCATAAGTGAGCCAGCAAACACTCTTTTGCACATTTTAAATAAATATAGAACAAAACTGACATGATATGAAATGTGTTATTAATCGTAAAATTTCAAGAAAGTAAAACAATTCTATTATGATTATGTAAATATATTAAATCTAGTACCATACTATTATAGTTTTTAATATCCAGAATCATAGAAATAACAAAAATAAAGAGATAATGTTAATTATAACTTCCAAAACATAATTACAGTCATCCCAATATTACTTGTTTAATTTAAGGTGTGAAATGAAGACAACTGGAAATAGAAACTCGAAAAATTAATCTTCCAACGAAATTTTAGACGTAATGATCGACATAATTATTAGGTTATTATAAAATAATTATAGTAGGTAAATCACTTTTACTGCAAGTGATTGACGAAATAATCGCTGTTACGCACGCTATCCGTCAGACAATCAACTTCGCATATCCAAGAAATATGTTGCATGCTAAGAAATTACCTTTCGATTACTTCCGATATAATCACACGTGTCGTTACATCTTAACTTTACTAACGAGAAGATCAATTATTATATTGTAGGTATTATCTATGAAGGATAAGGCTATCTGTAAATTTAAATCAGGTGTTATAATTATTTGCACAATATTAAAATATTAAAACTCTTAAAACTTTTGTTTTTCTAACTACTGGTTTTTTATGTTAAAAGAGTAGTAAATAACCACGCATGCCCCTTGATATTAAATTGTTACAGTTCATGGACATCCACATTCCACCTCAAAAAGGACTAAAGTTAAAAACTTAAAGTCCTCCCAATGACTAAGATAATCGGTGGCCTCGTTTGAAAGTGTAGCAACAACAGCTCTCCAACCGAAAACAATTGTTTACGGAAGTGGATGATGAGGGTGGCGGTGATACCTCCCCTCACAAACTGTAGTTCATGACCTACAGTTGACATAAATTGGACAAAATTTGTGCCCATGTGTTTATGGGAATTAACATTACTGCAATCAATACTTTTCGTTCTAAAAATATTTCGAGTTTTAAAAACTTTCATGTTTATGTGACATAGTCATAGAATCCCTAGAATTACTCGCAGGCATAGTGTAATAAAGCTTGTATATCAAAGCTGTTATAACGATTTGATATAGCATTATTTAATAGCCATAAGGATCTTATCTACTCAAACTGAAATTGATATATCAAGAGGAAAACAAATATTTACACACACAAGATTGAATCGCCTCTTTCCATCCTATTTATTTAGTTAACACTGTAAATCTGGCTCGCTTTGATGTTTCTCATCTCAATAAAATTGTAATTGTTGAAAATATTACCACGAAAATTATAAGCTTCGGTGAAAACTTAATCTGATTTATTCAAGAATAGTTCAGAAATGTTTATCAATAAGAAACATTTGAATACCAATGTACTCGTACCTGAAGCCCTACATTTTTATAACCTTAATATTTACGACAAATGTTAAGGTTATGTTGGAATGTTTACCTAAATTAAAATGCGTTATGGCTTTATCAATGAATCTATTTAGTTTTTAGAGAACTTCATAATAGTCTTCTTAATAAATACTAATAACATTTTAAGCAACATTTATGCCCTTTTATTATTATCGAGTAATTAAATGTCATTGTATACACAAAATTTAATTGCTATTCGATTTATTCCGAATTATTTCAAGTTTTTTAACGACTATACCTTTAAACCTTAATCTTACATAGCATTCTTTAAATACAGAGTCGTCATAAGTGTACGTCACAAAGTTTTAGTTTGAAAAACTATTCTCTATTTTAGTACAATCTCTATTCGCATTTCTAATTTACTAAATACAAATAATCTATCCCATTCCAGTTTCTAATAAGTACTAATTACTGACGTATCTTGGTAGCATAGTGTATTGTTCATACCTAGCTAGTGCATAGACGGGGCTAGGGTGGGGAGCATGAGAAGCTGGTCAGTGGCCGCATTCCTACCACTTGAAAGTATCGTGGTATCCGGCTGCGAAAAATTATCATCTCGCAACATTGTAATACATTATCGCCCTTATGTACTAAGTAATAACGTTTATTTGATTTTATATAGGATTTAGAGTCCCACAGATTTTTCCCCACAGAATTCAAAATATTAAGTAAGTAAATTCTTATTAATTTGTGATTTAGTATGAGTCGTACAGTATAGAAATAATCTTTTCACAACAGATTTTGCATATGGGTATTTATGAACATGTGCTTAGATTGTTTAGATAAGGCTTTTTATAGTTAGATTTAAGATCATTATGGCAATTAAGATGTACATAAAAAAATTACAAATACGAAAAAAAAATAACGTGTTCAGTTTATTTCTCTTGAAATTGACAAAGCACCTACATATATGTATATACACGTACATATATATACAACCACGTACATATACTTTCTCTTACATGCAAATTTGAATCCACCAGGTCCTTGTTTTTATATACTGCGGCTGTTTATATAATGATTTTAATCTATGATTACTATTGCACAATAACTGTTGGGAAACTTATAAAGTTTATCGAAACCACCTGCTTACGATCAAACAAGATAGTCGGGATATGTAGTTGCACTGCACTTGAGATACTAATAAATGTATACGCACGGGCGTGTTTGTTTGTACGTCACATCAATGTCGTACATTATCCAAGCCGACGTTACTGTCACAACATCTTGTCTTATGTTTTTGCATAGATTTTTTGATGAGCATACAATTGGCAAGTAAGGTTGTTGAAGATGCTGGTCGATGGGAGAGGCACAACTGCTGAACCCAATTCTAATGTGAAACAATTGTTGTGTTTCGATGAAAGGTTGTATTGCCAGATTACTTGCAAAATGTGTCGATCATCTTAGCCCTCAGGGTTAGTAATATAATATCTATACGGCTTTAAACTAATATCACCAGGTAGAGTGATTCCTGAAGAAGGTTTTGGTGCATAATAAGTTAAGTGTTTTTTGTAAATTAAGCGAGAAATTACATAATGACTGGATGCATTTATGCGTAGTCTGTTTCATCTTGTGAAAATGTATAAAATAAACGCGGACGAAATAGCGGGCAAAGCTTGTTTAATTTATAAATGGGACCCATTATTAACGTTTAATAAAATTAATTGTCAATCGTGTAGTACCCGTTACATAGTGAAATGTACTATATGTATGATCGAGTTTAGTTGAGAATGCTGTTTTATATGAATTTGGTAACTGCTGTCTATTAACGGTAATGATCATTTAACATAAAGTGGGCTGAGTACTCATTTGCTACATTCATTTAATAAAAAAAAAAAACACATATTAACGGGATATATTGAGCTGACGAAAAAAATACTTACAATTTTAAAATATGTTTTGTAAAATATATTTTTAAATATTAGCGTTACATTTAAAGATTTTATTTAATTTGGTAAAATTCAAATTGATGAGGTCATTAAAAAATGTATAATTAAATAATTTATGAATCATTAAATTCTGTTATGTTGTGAAACGTTAATTTATAAATTTAACCAAAAATGTATACTCGATTTATGAAATTAAAATCATTAGTATCGGCAGTACATAGTCATTATTGTAACCCACGCTAAAAAGTACATTATTAATATTCCTAGAACTTGACATACTTTTAAGAAATATACGAATTTAATTTATGAACGAACGAATTTTGTAATCTACAAAAAGTTGTAGATCTAAATACTTCATTGTGGTCGCCTGATTTGAGCAAGTCTCCATTATTATCATAGACAGATTTATTAAAATACTAGTGGGCTCGGCGGACGTTATCCCGCTCTGAAAAAACTCTACAAGTCATTTTTTGCAGAAAGCAGTAGAACCTGACTGGATCCAAGTTCAGAAATATCAGCTTTGCATCCGATTCCTTTGCCACTTGTTGGGTTCAATTGAGAATGTAAACCAATCTCGGTTCCACCTGATGACACAAAGAATTTTATTAAAATCAGTCCAGCCGTTTAGGAAGAATTCAATAACATACACACGCACAGAAGAATTATATATATATTAGAATATTAGATTTGACCCGCGACTTCCTTCACATATTTTATCTTGATTTTTTATTGTCTTCTCGCGTATATGTTGAGGTGTAGTAGAACTCAAGTAGAGTCAAGTTCAATCTTAATTTTTAAGGATTCGTAATTTATAAGCGTAATTTGGCTGTATTTAACTATGTCTATATGTCTTCAAAGTATAAAATATACATTTAAAAGTGTTAAACTCGTTTAGCCTGGTTTGCAGACAAATAGACAAACATATAGCATTAAAAAAATCAAGTTTGATGACATCGATCACTAAATCTCATTTGGTTATTTAAAAATGTCTTTAATGGTCACGGCCCCGCTTTAGTTTTATAATAGTATAAATAGAAAGGTCGCGTTCATCTTTCTAAAGTTGCATTTTAAATAGGTAAGTCATGAATATGCGAATATGTGTGTCTAATCAGGCGAGTCTATTAATCTAGTAATAAATAAGAGACACCCGCAGTTCCTCTCACTTGTCATGGCAGTGAAATTCGATTTTCAAATCTTTAAATTAGCAAGGTTGTGAAATTTATTCTTATTTTTACACTTCTATCCGAATCTACATCGCCAGTCAGTCCTATGCTAGCCATTCATCGCTATGCCAGTACTTAACAGTAACAGATAAATAAAAAAAAACGGTAACCTTTATTTTATAACCAGCTAACATTTTTCGAGGCGGTGGTAGATTTTTTTTAAACGTAAAAATAATTCGATGAAAATTAATTTTGCATAAGTGGTATATGACGTTTTCATAAGAATATATATTTTTTTAAATATTTGCTGTGTTAACATTTAATCTGTTTCATTACAACAATTGTTATCTTGTTAACCCTTACTCAGCAAGCTTTAAAATACTAGGAGAAAATCCTACTAAGCAAACAGTATTCGTTTGTTTGTGCAGACAATATTTTTAAGCCGCTTATAGCACAGGTCCGTTTATACACAACACTTTTATTCATATGCATCTAGAAACGTATTTACTGAGATGTACCGCATTCTGCGTTTACATGGAAGCCTCTGCGGCTTGCACAAAGGGACAGGTGCGCTGTATTGAAAGCTGCAAGTTTAATAACTGCAAATGATGCTGAAAGTAATAACAGAACCGCGTGTGTTACCTCAACTTAATCTGCACATGTTTGGGTTTGTATTTTGGATCGTCACATGAAAGAAATATGACGGTTTGGTTGTGTAAAAATGAAAAGGAAAATATTTTTTTATGACGTAACGTAGGTAAAACAGTAGCGAAACTCTTGTGACGCGGTATTGACAGATAAAAAATAACGAAATTAGATGCATAATAATGCAGTTCATTTAATATTAAATAATCCCTGCCACCCATAGATATCTGAAATGAGCTCTAAATAGAACAGGGATCATATTAAAAACAATTTTTTGTATTTTAAATACAATTAAAAAGTAAAGTATTACTATGTTGAAACGTACATGAAAATCTCTTTAAACTTTTGTGAAGAAGATCTTATTTTACAAAAATAAACATATAAGATGATAAGATGCAAGAAAAATACAAACCATTTTATGTTAATGACGCACTGTTGTTCATAAAAACATTAAATTAACTCTTAATAAAACACAAATACTATTGTTGCTACTATTGACTGGAACGTTTTGTGGGAGCGCTGTTCCACGTAAAAGTATTATTAAGGACGGTAGAACTATTCGTAATTTAATTCCGGAGGCACCATAGCTGGATAAGTTTTAGTTTACCTGAAGAGGCACCATCGTCGCATTCATAATATGATGCCATAAAAACAATTGTGTTTTGTGACTGTTACTTCTAAGCTGTAAAATACGCTGGTTTTCAAATGTACTGACGTTTTTGAACTGACATTTTGACCTTACAGTTTTTGCTACTAAACTGAGTTTAAAGTAGGAAGTTGGAATAAAGTTTAATTACAGACTACGATCATACGGATATAGTCCTACACAAGTATACGTATTTTCAATGACTGTGCGTGTAAGTTGTTAAATAAGCGTATCTCGTTACAATAAATTTCACATCCGTCCAAACAGGAAGTAGTACGGCACTTCATCGCGTGACATTCGTCCTGTTAGATCCTCTAAATTTTGACACGTCAAGTACAATATCTACTCTTTATAAACGACCTCTGTAAAGTATTATATGTAGAGTTAATTCCGTATATCTATATCATGCCCACAGTGTATTTTTAAGTATAGTTTTTTTTATTATGAAAGAGTAAGAAATGGGCATGCAGGCCACCTGATGTTAAGTGGTCACTGCAGCCCATGGACAA
>DWON01002855.1:0-19445 GCA_018251015.1 Phocides pigmalion okeechobee
TCTAAGATGAATTGCAAGCCATTGGGTGCCTATACCTAACAACGTATTAAATAAATTCGTAATACAATATTTTGTTGTAAGTATCAATTTTAACTACGTCTTATTTTTGTATCTAAATGATACGTATGTATAATACATTTGATAGAACGTGTCAGACTAGTGGTGGTAAGAGTTTTAGCGCCATCTATTATTGGATAAAAGACTTTGAAACTGGTCGGTGCATTCTGGAAACCAACCGATGGTACAGACCCTTAATAACAAAGAAAAACTAGATTTCCTTGTATTAGGAAGTTTTCCATTTTCTCTCTAAAATACTATTTCATGAAAATTACTGTATTTGTCTTGTTTAGCGTGGAAAAGTATCCACAATTTATTTTTAAAGTAAAATGATAAGTGAAGTTAGAAGAAAAAATATTTGAAAGTATGATAATCATCACAAATTTAGGATTTAACAAAATATCTGGTTTATTTATATACAAGGCAGAATTTGTTCATTTCAAAAACAGTAAATACCACTGAAAAGCTAAATTCTCAATTGAATGGCTTCAAATTACTGAGTCCTCTAGATGACTGCACATTGCTTTTACAAGTTGCAACTGCACTTCGTCTCTTGAAGAGCAGAAAATTGAACTTTTATTTTATTTTCTCTACAGTTTTCATAGAAAATATATTGAATTTAATTTATATCTATTACTTCTATTACTCGGCCACGCGTTGTTGTGGTCCAGTCTGGTTGATTGAAGATTTACAATGGAAATAGTTTTTGAGATTATGGCATAATAAAATATTTTTTGAAGTATACTTTATAAAGCACGGAAAACAGTCTTCCCTCAGATTTAGGAGTTTTAAAGCAGTGACCGTAGTTATTCGCCTTTAGAAAGAATCATTTTTAGGTAGTAAGAGGCTGTCTCTGCAGATCAGGATCAGAACAGCGTTAGGTCTTAAAAAGCAAGTAAAGAGAGTTTTACGGGATCGGGAGTGATGAGAGTAGGAGCTTGGGCTATTCCATTGTAGCGAACTCGGGTACGACGTCAATATGAGACTGTTGTTTGAGGAACCGGGAAGGTTTCCTTGAGATGTGCCTGGTTTTGGTGTCATCTAAAGAGCACCAGTTACGTTCGTTTCGTGAACTTGGTGTTCTCTACAAGTACCTGGAGTACTAAGAGGTCTGCGAGGGGTTTTTAGGGATTTCACCGGGTATCTGTGATAGGTTTTTCCCCTTAGATAAAAAAGTTAGTATGGAGCAGTTTCTTTAATACAAGCACACTAAAAAGTAAAAAGTTGTTTAAGTACTCATTAAATTCTTCTCTCGTAACCATCGACATTCCGACACTCAACAAATTCAATGTGTTTTCTTTTTATGCTTCAGTTTTTACCTATATTTTGCAACACCATCACGTAAGACCTCTTAAAAGCAACGATATAGGAGCACGTTGTCTCCTAAACTATATTAGCGCTTCAGCACTCGCTACGGGTCGTTGAGCTGCTTTGATGAAGGATTTGCTTCTTGAAAGCTTTTGTTAAATTTTTCTCGGAAAATTCACTTTTAAAATAAATAGAAAGCGACTTTCAATGGATACAGACTGCAGCAAGAAATTGTGGCAGTTATATTCCGCGGCTTACTTTCAATGGCCTCTTCACTCAAGGAAGAAAAACCAAAGGAACTTTCAGTTGAGGCTAAAATTACTGAACTAGACGTAACGTGAAATTTAATTGACGACGCATTATGCAGGGTTGACAGCGGCAACTATTTTCGAAATCGCGGCCCTACGCTGATTTTGTATTCCCTTCCAATTTGCAAAACTTGACTAAATATACTTTCGACATAAATGAGGGACTATGTATTTTGTTCCAGGTGGTCGTTGTGTCCTCGAGCGCACCGTTGCTAAAAGAGCCCTGAATTATTCATCGGCATATTTAACCGCGTCCCAAACGCCGGCCGTGCGTGATACTACACATTACACCGAATATAATGCCGAAAATATTATCTTCTAAACTTTTACCGACGTACGGTATTTGTGACGGAAAGATAAAGCTAGTTGCATGTGTCGCGACAGTAACGAAGCTGAAGACGCGGTAAATATGAACTATGTCTAATCTGACAGACAGTGAAATAAACATTCATTAAAAAGAAAGTTTGTAAATGATACTTTATGTTGTTAATTGGTGTTAATATAATAGAGACAAAGAAACTGTTATTACATAACTGAACTGTTATACTCGTAAGTCCTTAACTTGCTCTAATAAAAGAACACGGAGAGCCAAGTAAAATTTGCCCGTAAATCATGATTCGTTATCGAAGAGCTGTAAAGTTGGAGCTGTCGAATAAAATATGGAAAGTTAATAACTCTCACAAAAGTGCAAATGAACTCAAACATAGTGAAGTTAGAAGGAAATAGTTTAGTAAAGTATTTTTTGGACTTAAAATAACTGTGTTGTAAAAATAACACTTTGTGTATAAATTCTACTAATTCTACTCATTAGGCACAATGTGTTGAGAACAGCTGGCCAAATTAGACTAATTTAAGAAAAATTAGAAAAGGACAAATAAAAATAAATTAGCAAAATGCCGTGGAGTTCAGGAGGGAGAATAATGAGGTGTGCGCTGAAGCATGCGATTATCGCAGTAATGTCTGCCGTTTTGATTGCCGGGTCAGGGGAGTGGAGCGAAGACGCTGAAGACTTAGGTAAGTCGTTTTTTATATTTTTATATAATGGAAAAATCTGCAGTCCACCTGATGGCATATGGTTAGTAACTCACGTACATCTGACATTAACTTGATATAGAACTATAATCACGCCTGTAGTCGATTACAGGTACCATGCTACTTCTGAGGCCTATGGTATGGTAATCATACCTCTTTAAAGAATCGTATCACATAGTTTCCACTACCTCGTGTTTTACAATGAAGTAAAAAACGTAATAATTGCACAAAGAGAAACTTAAAAAAGAGTATAAATAATAGAATTAATTAAAAATTATATGTACACTGGGACTATACTTACTAAAGTACATATAATTATAAAAGTAAAATCAAAGTGAAAAGTGAAAAAGGCAGTCCTGTCCAAAACACTTGTCCTGATACGTAAAATATATTTAATTGTTATTATTCTTAAATGTTTTGAATTTACTAAAATCGCAATTTCATTTTACATAAACTATCTATTATTTCGTTATTTTTTAATTTATTACTTACATCTCAATTTTATGTTGTTTTTAATATTTATTTTCTCACATTCCAATTTTTAAACGTTTTTTCCTTTTGATTTACTGCAGGTATTGACTTATGAATGCGTAGAATCGTTAATAACATAGATTTGTTTTTATAAACTCCAATGAAATCTAATACAGATCCTACTACGACGTGTATTCTATTTTATAGTCATGATTAACTTTACCTGATTTTGATAAGCTTTGTTATTACGACACCAAAATATGTACGTATATTCCCTGTGCTCTAGCAACTTAGCTATTGCAACTAACTCTGGAACTTTCAGCTATCCGCATAAAACTTGGCGGTTTACATTAAGCCGTAGAAGATTGATTAGAGTACCAAGTGCAGCAAAATGTTACAATACATGGTAGGTATAAGTTTAGCGGCACTAGAATTGCTAATATTATTCACGTACTTAATTCTATGTGACTAGGGTAAGCTATGTTTAAAACCGTTTCTATTCAAAGTTTCTTACGACTAATGATGAACTTTCTTCATTAAAATGTAATGTGAAAAATATATTTTGTGACTTTTTCTCTTAATTATGGAACATAATAGATGTGTTACATCAGAGCGCAGGATGCCGTTTGAGATGTATTGTTGTCCTAAAAGAAATCTTTTTGCTCGTGTCTATAAACTATACAATCTACAAGATAACATAAGAAATGATAGCTTAGTAACAAAATTCATTAGTCTTTCTCAAGTGTCAGAGTTCAAAACCTTAGCACCCCTGAATTCTCTTAGTTATCTGCCTATTAAAAAGAAATAATTATTTCCTTTGATAGTAAAGGGAACATCGCGAGTAAACGTGCATAACTAATATTCTCTACAAAAAATTAAAAGTATGGCTTTACTAACGTGTATTTGGCTATCATATTGATAAAAATCCATTCTGATTTAAACAGAACATGATGTATAATGAATGTTATACAAACGTGTATGGAAGTAACTTAGTAATAACTTGTTTTGCAATCATCCTCTGTATGGCCCGATTTGAAGTTCAGTAACTAGTAGTAGTAAACTGTTCATCGTTAAAATTGTCTGAATGTTCTGGAAACAGTCCGAAAGTTTTGCGAGTAGAACAACAAGAAAGCTGAACAATTTACATTTTTATTTCGGAAGCTACTATCGGTTTCAAACTACAAAACTTTGCATTCTCTCCGTTTTAAAACAGAGCAATCTTTGATCGCTACCTATTTCCATACATGTTAGGGCAAGCTCCCACTGTTCTGCTAGTTACGATAAATCAACGTTATTTCTGATGTTACAGAACTTGTTATGATGTATGTAATTAGCGAACAAATATGTATTCACCGGATATTAAGTGGGTATTATCGACTATAGTAAGGCATCTGCTACGAATTTCATTTCAAAAAGGATACTGCTTGGAGTAAATTTTACAAACATTGCTACATTTGAAGAGTTCACTGTTCTGGTTTTTTATGTAACTCTTTCATCATTCATGGAACCCTGCTTTGGAGCCCTCTTTCGGAGAGTCACAGACCACTTTCTAAACCTTCACTTGGTTGTATAGTAAATATGCCGTGTCATTATTATACTTTATATTTAAGTTCTAATCTTCTATTACTAATCATTCCTTTTCATTTATACATTCTATGATTTCTGCTGAGCCCAAAGATTGACTGATAGATAATGCTTTTAGCATTCAGTCCGCCTATTGTATTTGGTATAACAAAGAATAAATAAATAAATAAAATTTGAACAATCAATTATACAACCACTTTTTTGGAAAATGTGAAGTGTTTACAAACGCTACCGACGACAAACAAATACAGATATACAAATATGAAATCCCAAAAATCTTTGTTTGTTACATTGTTATAGTATATTATTATATAACTGATTGTTGAGCTTTAGATAGTATTTAATATTTTGTTGTTCCTAAGAATATCGCGATAGTAGAGATAGAATCAAGGGGACAGATAGCATCATCTTTTTGACGAGTTACACATTTACGATGGTTTCTAACAAGCAAAGCTAAGGCAATTGTTGCAAAAGTTCCCTTTTCTACGGAGAAGTGGATTTTTAAGAATTGGTATACTAATAAAATTAATTTGATCTTTGGAGAAAACGTGTCTTGCAAACTTGATCAATTTTAATTTTAAAAAGTATTACTTTTCTTAGGATGTGTATACAATCCCTAAGTAGACTGCGAAGGTTTCTGTCAGGAATTCGGTTGGCTGTACGCCAATTCTTTGTCTTGTCAAGGCCGATTTGAGTACCGTCGATGTAGATATTCCCATTATAGGTTAAATTTGTGTTTCTTCATTTCATTTCTTTATTTCAGGAGAGAAGGTCCTTTGAAGTGCCCTTTAGGATTACTTGTTTAAAATGTCCATTTTATTTCAGCTTTGAATGTCGTGAAAACATTGTTGTTTGTGGTAATTTGTATCATCATTGAACCTTTTGCCCTTTCAGTGCTGAGTAAGGTTCTTCGAAACGACAAGGGCTGAGGTCACTCCGCAGAGCGTGGGTTGAAACACTATGATGTTTAAAACTAGTTTTAGCAACGTGGGTTACTTATGTTTTTCTAAATAATTCGAAATAAGGTAAATTTAAGATTTTGAATATAACTCAATATATATTTAAAATAATGAAAATGTTAAAACTAATTATAATACAAGCCTAACTAATTATAATAAAAGCCTAACTTAAACAATCTAAAGGGAGTCCGTGCCTATGCGGCATTGTTCTAAGAACGCTAGCTGCATTCCCGTTGAATAGCAATCGCAATTCTCTGCGCGAGATATGAACCAGCTCTCTTGTAACCGGCGGCGCCTGTCAAACGTGGTACTAATTGTTTGAATATAATTGCTTACATTTTTTCTAATGTATTTTTTTACTCAATATTACTATCGCATTCTCAGTACCTACAAGTAGTTGAAACAGCACAATTTATAAAAATTCAGCATTCGTATATAATGCACCAAGTATGAATTCATGCGGCAAGTTTTGCCAATTTCCGAAAACTCTTATGCGGTAAAACATTTTGGATCGGCAGCTGAATAGCAAACCATATTATATCATGTCTACATTTTGTAAATATAATATACAGTTGAACAATTCCAGAAAAATATTGTTAGAACTTCCAATTGCTGTGTACATATTGGTGTTCCTATCAATTGGCATGAAAAAACTAGTAATTGATACCAGAATTGGTCAGACTTAATAAGTGATAAGTAAAATAACACAGACTTAACAACTGGCAGTAAAAAACTCTACAATTTCTAGCATTTATCAAAGTAGCAACTGATATGAAAAATAGTATTATAAAAACATCTTATAACTGATACATAATAAACTGTTAAATTTATTAAATAAGATATAAGAATAGAAGAACAGAGAATTAGTAAGTGATATGAAAAAAATTGTAGATCATATGTGTAACAAAAAATCTCATAAAATCGTCCGTGGTACATCCTCGGTCGAACTATAGTTCTCCCACCTTAAAAGTGCGAAGTGCCCAGCAATCGAACACAAAAAGGGATACCGGAACTGAAAAAGTTAAAGAACACTACACATTAAGGACAGATCCCGGAGCTACCATATGTATGTCTATTATATTTTGCCTAATTAATTACGCCGCCGCTGTTTTAGGTGTGGTTAAAATAACAGAGGTGTGGGGAGCGTACAGCGAAGAAAGGAAATGAGATACCCTCTTTATAAAATAACATGGTTACTCAATAATTTTACTTTACCAATTTCCTCTTTTTATGTGAGAAGAGTAGCAAACGAGTTTCGGTTGGAGAGGTGCGTTTGCTAGATACACTTTGAAATGAGGCGATCATCTTAATCCTCAGGAGTAGCAACGTATGTATATACATATATACATTCGAGCTCAGATAGGATTTCAGTCGTGTTTGTGGTTGTACGTGGATGTCTATGCGACTACTTAACATCAGGTGGTTTGCATGGTCATATGCTACTCTTCTGACATAAAACATACAAGTAAAAAACTATGTAAAGGCAAGGTAAGCAACTCATTAATGTAAGTGGCAACGCATCTAGTAAGTGGCTCGCATTGAGTCCAATAAAAAAAAGCTCTATATTACCGCACATGAAGAGCTCGAAAATGACTAAAATAACAATCCGAAATGCACCTCGGAAAGCCAAAAACAGTCGCGGAAAGCTATTCGCTCCAAACGTATGCTCCGTTTAAAAGTTCTCAGCAAGCAAAAGACGAACGTAAGGGTATCAAGCTGCCAGAGTCAGATTTCCATAACCGTTTCAGCGGCTATACTGTGCCGAGTAGGGTTGTCAGTAGACGGAACCCGTATTTTTATCGAGGCAGAGTTGACGAACGTAAATTACGTATTAAACATAGGGAACGTAGGCCATTCCTTGTAGTATTATGCTTTTGGAAAAACAAATCTAAAATTTAATTGTCAGTAAAAAGTTATGCGTATCGATGTAACATTTAGTTCAGTGTAATCATTTAATGATAACATTTTTTCTAATTCAGTCTATATGTATTGTTGTAAATGTATCTGGTGACGAATAATACTTGTTATAGAATATAAAATAATTCAAAAGACAATACAATACTCGCAATAATTAATACGGAAACTGTTTTTGGTTAGAAATTCAGCATTTAAAAGTAAAATGTGTCCTAAATTTCAGTTTAAACAGTATCATAAATAATAAAAGGTTATATTTAAAAATGCTACGAATATTTGGATCTTATTCGATATTCAGACCATCCAGGCTCTTTTTAATATTCGGTATTCGGTCGAATGTTGAAATCTGTTCGGCCTAATGCGGCCAAATCACGAAAAAACACACAAATTTAGTAAAATTTTATATTGTAAAAAAATACAAATATAAGGCTTAAAATATATAAATGGCAAGTTGTAATGAATAAAAACATGCCTCTTTGCAATGTCGAACAAATAGGGATATTGGCAATAAGTAAAACAATTTGACGTAAAAACGACCAGGTGCCACGACGGTTTACGTTCGAGGGTTTGTCCATAAAAAGTGTACAAAGTATGTATCCTAGTACGTATTTACTTATACTTTCACAACGATGTGGTGTGAATTCTGTGCCAAAAAATTATCGGTTCGGTGTAAAGCATGGCCGAATATTCGGTATTCGGTGTACGGCCAAATCACTATTTGCACTATTCTAGTTATAACAATATTAAAAAAAGTGATTACTTACCGGTTTTTATAAGTAATTTAAATTATTTTTAATGTATTCTCAGGGTTCTATTAAAAGGTTTATTCCTTACATTTACATTTTCAAGTATCGCAAGAAATCCATAAATTCAGTTTGTTTCTTAATTATAACAAAACATAACGAAAAAGTTGTTAAGGTTTTGACTTAGCAATTTTTTTATTATATTTTGTTGATAGTTTATATATAAACTTAATTTTCTTGTTTGTGTGAACCGTTACAATTTAATTTTTCATTTAGATTATTTAAATTTTGGCGAAGCTGGAAATTCTGGACTCTAGAAATTTGTCATGTCTCATTTAAAAAATATTTTACTGTGAGCCACTGATTCGCAAAAAAAATAGGGCGGACGAATTCTGTCAAAATCTTTGTACTCTTTTATCTGTTATTTTTCAAACTTTAGATTTGGGTTATAGTAATTCATTCTGTGGTAGCCCTACATAGAGTACACTTTGGCGAAGTGCCAAACAATTACTTTGTCTCGTCAAGACCATTTCTTCGACTGATGCGGCTGGAACGTCTTGCACCTAGCACATATCTTTAGTATGTTTTAATTACACGTGCTTTCTCTTTTAAACATCACTTGCATTTGTTAATGTTACATTCGTATGTATTTTTATTAGAACCGTAGCGAACGCGTTATGATAGTAAATGTTCGATGGGGTTCACAGACAACCAAGGCTCATGGAGACAGGTTTGCGGGAAGCGGCACTAATCTGGAGCTGTATTCTTTAGACTGAAGATGCGCCAACATTTTACATAAATATTCTCACTTAGCATCCAACTAGTATCCACAAATACACATTACGATGTCCGCCTTCAATCTTGTAGCGCTGACGTGAATACAGCACTAATGTTCTCCTGTAATCCATACAGATTTGTACGTACAACACAGATAGACAGAACAGTGTTGTACGCTGCAGGGAAAGTGTTAAGTCGTTAAACACACCTCTGTAACTGAAACACTAGGATAGCTTCACGGCGGATTGTGAGGGGAACGATGAAAACCCCTCCATGTCTTTTAATGTATACAAAATTCGTTAAATATCGCATTTTATTATATAGATTATTCAAAAAAGTAAATATTGCTTTTGTACTTTAAAATTTTTATTTAATGACTGCGGTGACTGTCTGACTCAGAGATCAACGTGTGGCCCAAATCCTGAACCAAGAATCCTTAAATTCAACGGTTAGGTTCCTTATATAGGCTAAGTTAGTATTAAGAGAGGAACTTTAGTATTTTAGGAAGGTGGTAGAGCCGTTAGAGCTCGCCCGGGGCGGTACCACCGCCACCCTCATATCCCGCCGTAAAGCAACATGTTCTTCATGTATTGTGTTTCGGTTGGGGAGGTGTGGTTGCCGGATACACATTATTGGAGACGACCATCTTAGTCCTCAAGAGTAGGAACGCATCCGCGTCCATCCTGAAATATTGATCTATTTGAGATTGGACGTGGTTGTCCGTGGGCTGCAGTGACCACTTAACACCAGGTGGCCTGCATGCCCGTTTCTCACTCTTTCGCTATAAAAAAAAAACTTTTGGATTCAATCTCTAAGAAGGTAAAGTAAAGGAAGAAAACTTGTAATATTTTTATAATTTCTTTAATTCATTTGTTTTAAAAATAGAGTTGCATACTTTTTTGGAATGTTAGAATATAATAGTAATGTTGTAATATTGACTTCTTCGTGAGAAAAGTTGCGGGATAAAAGTTAGTAGTACACATTCACATTTCATAATAGTATGTAACAAAAATAATATGATTATCGACTTAACTACAATGTTTTGGGAAATGTAGCTCAATTTCATCGTTCTCTACACTTTTACCCTAGTTTCTTGCAGAAAGCTTTCACCCACTACCCCCGATACAACACTAATCGATACATCGTGGTAATGACGTCGAATTATCTTGTTCCGCTGACTTTAATATGTTTATGCAGCAATCTTTGAAAGGCTTAGAAGTTTCTTGTTTAAATATAAACAACAATCAATCTTTTGCTAGAAATTTTGGTACTAAATTTAGGGCATATAAATTGCCTCTTTGTCTAGGTTGGGCACTAATGGCCGTGTATGAATTTTCTCAGTATTTTTATTTCTTGGTTATAATTTTTTTAATAAAATATACATATATGTAGATACATGTTTCTATTAATATAGCGTGGGCTCTATTAATTTAAATTTTAATAAAATTTCACAAAATTAATCAACGCAAAAACATTAATGCCTTGATTATTCGAAATACACTAATTACGAATAATCGCTTGTCGTAACCACACCATATTCAATTATGATATTAATTCGAAAACAGTTTAAATTTCCGGTAATTATACAGAGTTTAACATATTGTAGTTTACTCGTTATATAAAAACTGGGTCATATTGAGTTGCATCGCCAGTACGAAGAATGTATGTAATTACGTCGGGGCAAATATGTAATTAATTTACGCGGGTTAAGCCCGCGCGTTTTCGCCAAACAAATATTATGCGGTGGCAACCCCGCCCGTCCGGATTCAGTGTTGCCAACTTTATATTCGCCGCGAAAAGTTGCAATACGCGTACATCCGTCCGAAATAATTATTTTGGGTTCCGACCTCCATGTTGGGAACATTAATTTTTAGTTCCGTACCCTTTGCTGCATATAGTTGTATTATGTTGCGGAAAATAAGGAATTATCCGCCCTTAGCAATTATAAAGTGGTTAGCGGCCCTGATTGTTAAGTCGGTGATTATGGGTTCGATTCACGTCTGAGACAAATATTTGTGTGATTAGCACTATCGTATGTTCTGTGTCTGGGTGTAACATTATCCAAGTATGTATTATATCAATTTTTTGGTCGCCATACTTTCATCTCTGCTTAGTTAAGTATCAGATGGCAAGTAATTTTTTTTATTGTTTCGAAAATCGTTTTTTTTTGCTTCGAGTTATTAATTTAAATACATAAAATAATCTTTATGGAAATTGGTAGGTTCCTATTAAACATACAAATTAATGTAGGTCGTAATACAAATTATTGGAGCCGACCATCTTAGTCCTCAAGAGTAGGAACGCATTCGCGACCATCCTTAATTAGAACCTCTGTTCTATTTGAGATTGGACGTGGTTGTCCATGGGCTGCAGTGACCACTTAACATCAGGTGGCTTGCATGCTCGTTTCTTACTCTTTCATAATAAATAAAAAAATGTTGATCA
Organism: Phocides pigmalion okeechobee; assembly: GCA_018251015.1. Classification (NCBI taxonomy): domain Eukaryota; kingdom Metazoa; phylum Arthropoda; class Insecta; order Lepidoptera; family Hesperiidae; genus Phocides; species Phocides pigmalion. Next base: position 11,599 of record DWON01002855.1, read on the forward strand.
TTTATTTATTTGTACGTATTTCTTTTAAGCGAACTCTACCGATTTTATCTACTTCAAATTTTGTATACAAACTGCCTGTACCATTGATCTAGTTATAAGCTGAATTTCGTGTATATATTATCTTATATTTAGAAATGAAAGATTATCAAAAATATGTATAATTATGAGGATCGTTTTTGTGAGCAATATTTTCCAAATTACGTATTACTATATTTTAGAGCATTTAAGGCTCTAAGGTTTTGGAGTTTCTTTCGCCAACTCTTTTCCAAAACGAACTTACGAATCGGTGGTAGTATTGACGTCCAAAAAAGCTCTGTAAAGAACCTATTTTGAATAAAAATATTGTTATTTCGATGTTTATTAGCTGCTGCCCGCGGCTTCACACGTGAGAATTAATTCTGCGTTTTTCAATTTCAATTTCGAATTTTCAATTTCGGACAGCAAAATATTTCCATGTACTCACACCCGAAATATTCAAATTTACATAACTTTTTTATTTTGATTTTTTTATTTTTTGATTTTATATTTTACGTGTATTCCCGCAGATTATCGCTAATGTTAAATTTCGCGAGGCAAACCGCAGGTCAAAGTTAATGTTAAATATTTGTAGCGCCAAGGGTCGAAGGGATAAGGAATTCAATTTAAAAACACAAAAATAAGCGAAATATTTTTCAGTAACTTTATTTAAATAATTAATTAGTATTTTAAATGTATATCTCTGCTAGCTTCTCGCTGAAACTGAAACAGTGTTCTAAATTAATTTTAGCGCAAATACTTTTAAGAACAAAAGCGTCTGGAAGGCTGGAATCGAACCCGCGCTCGCGAAGTTTAATTACAGTTTAAATATAAGCTTTGTATTAGCGGAGATTATCTCGCGGCCGCCTTAATAATGGTGAACGAGGAAGTTCAATTATTAAATGTTATTAACGAACTGCCTGCTATTAATTACAATCCGATGATGAAGTCGTTACTACAATGTCTCAGTTGTGATTGGATATAATAATTCAATAATAATAATGAAAAAAATTGAAAAGTGTTTAATTAACTTTTATATATAAAAGTTAATTAATTAAATAATTAACGATCACAAATAACTTAATACATACTTCTCTAAATATCATAAAGCAAAGTCCCTAATCGCGTCTGTCTATCTGTCTGTTTGCGATAAATTCAAAAAGTAATGTGAGTTTAATTTTTTTACCGTCACTATTTCCTTGTTGTTTAAAATTGAATGTTAATGACTAATTATTATTATTTTCGTTTAATTAACATCCCATTTAAATTTTTTATTATTTTATAGTGATGTTGAAATCGCTTGTTTCGTGTTTTCTCTTATTAACGTTAATACATAAGGTAATTGAAATTAAAAACAAAATAAAAATAATCCTGAAAGTAAAATACTGCATATAAATTTCTTTCCCTAGGATGCGTTCTCAAAAAGCTGGCATCATTACCTCTTTGAATAGCTAAGCTAATGCTCTTATCGAGATACGAGTAAGTGCCAGCACCTTGGCCACTCTTTGAAACAAAATAAAAAAATCTTATTTTTCTTACTTTTATTTCTTGAAATCTTCTTGCATATAAAATCGGTCGATTTTAAGACTGCGATCCATGTGATTTTACGATTATGGAATTGAAATATGTACCAGAATATAATAGTATCTACCTTAACCAGCCTTCCCATTTCTATCTTTAATTAATTCCTTTTCATTTACAGCAAATAGCGTTAAAATAGGTAGATACTTAATATTCATTACATTTATTTGCAGCAAAAGAAACTATCTCCAGAATCCTTGTATGCAGACCACGTTAATTACTTGTCTTAAATTAAACAAAAATTATGGTCATACCAGTCGCCGCCATTTTTGGACACGCCAGCGTCCGTAGAAGGTGAGCAGCGTATACTTAATTCGTACATGGTTTTTGAGTGAATTATAATGTATCTACAGTGGAGCATCCCTGGTATAATTAAATAATGTATGTATGATTCGATGTAGTCGTATTACGGAGGCCACGCCTACAAACCTAGGAATTCAAATTCAAATATGCTTTATTGTACACCACAAAGAATACACAAGAACAGAAAATACAACAAAAACAAAATAAATATAGCAGTGGTGACCAACAGGCGGTCTTATCGCTACAGTAGCGATCTCTTCCAGACAACCTTTGGGTAGCAGACATGGTAACAAGTTTAGAGGACAAAGGTAAGGTGTACATAGTAATTTTGTACAATACATGCAATTGAATAAATATTAAGAGCAAAAAAATAATCTGAATATAAATAAGATAGAAACAAGTAATTCATAAAGAACAGCTTTCAAGGGGAAGTAATGTGTAAATCGGCCAGTCAATCAACTCGGAAGTTTTTTCCGTAACATGTGACCTTAGGCGATTTGTACACGAGTTTTTATGTAAATGAGATACAAGTGAGGTTTACATATACTGGAGTAGCGACCAAAATGATTAACTAAATTTATATAAGTGTTCGCTTCATCATCATTAACCTACTACTGGCCCTGGATGAGATGGATAACCAATAGTGGAAAAACGCGCGCGCTTCAAAGGTCATGTCAAGCAATCAAGATTACTATTCGGTTATTTTCCCACTGCTAGGCTTGAAATGTGCTAGTAGCCCGGGACTAGAATAGCGCTACGTTACCTATCGTAAGAGGCGCCATTTCTTTGGAAAGGGTTTAAGTGTCTTGAACCAGTTGCTGTCACCACGGAGAAGAAGAGCGAAGACCGCAGCGTTAGACCGGTCACTACCCCCGCTTATGCAGTGAGGAAAAGTGAAGGTCCATCATGATCATCGAACCGTTAATCTTCCGAAAGCTCCTCTTTAACATTGCCCCGCAACTATAGGACGATCGCTTGACCCACGATTTGAAGCCAACACGTTAACGCGTTGCTTGGGTCCGCGGGCTGTACCAGTCGCTGGCGTCGGGCGGAACCAGCTGGCGAACAGCGGACGCAGAGGGAATTAAGCAAGCCGGAGGGATTACCCGAACCCACCCATTTAACAGTGGGAGATGGTTATTATAGTTAAGCAGGGGTATAACCCCGAGTTCAGAACTCGGGTAAAGTGGATTTACCTTGAGGTCCGTATTCCCCCGCTCAAAGAGGCTGAGACCAACGCCGATGAGGCTTGAGTGTCCTTTCAGAATAAGTAAGATTAGTCTACTGCTCTGGCCAAGTATAAGTTTCTACACTTGATACAACTTAGAACACATTATGGAGAAATAACAGGCAAGCAGGTTTCCTCATGATGTTTTGCTTCACCGTTAAAACAACTAATAATTAATATTTAATGCGCATGTAACTTCATAAAACAGTCATGTGTGCCAGGAATACATTATATGTAAGGGTGGTACCTACCCAGTCGAAATTAAGTCTTTATACATTAAAATGTTGTATACTAATTCTATTAACTATAGCGTTAAGTCGAATGATATAAGTTTAGGCGAGACGTTTTGTATGCTGGCCATACAAATAGACCAGCGTATAAAATTAACTACGAAAATAAATGTGTGTAAGACTCCTTACTCCCATCTTGTAATATCTATAACGGCATGCATGCAAAAAATCTGTCTGTGTTTTTAGAAATCGAGTTATCGTATCGATTTATTTTGTTCTTTTTAAATACTCATTACGGGTGAAGCTATGAATTTTGTATGAACTCATTATGTATGTAAATTTGCGCATAATTCACTTTTTGTTAGACCCTACATCGTTGATAATTAAGTATAGAAATCATATATTATTTTTTTATATTTACACATCGCGCCGTCAGAATGATAATGACCTAAAAGTATGTTTTTGGAAATGTAAAATGAAGATTCCTTTTCATGTAATTTTGGCAAGAGACAAAACATTTCTGGTACATTTCTTGTAAAATTTATGCTCTTTTAATTAAATAAATAATATATTTTTCTTCTAGTATCATGTAATTAATGTACACAAAGGTTTGGAATATGAAATCAAATGCAAAATTCTAAATTTTTACATAGGTCCTTATTATTCTAAAGGTGTAATATTATAGTATTTGTGTTTATTAAAAAAGAGAGGCTGATTGTTTCGAAGAGTGGAGTATGAGTGCGGACTAGTAGGACTCAAGATAAAAAAGTCGAAAACTAAAATCATGCTCGTCGATAGATCCGGTTTATTTTTAAGAACTGGAGAATTTCCGGACATAAAATTTGTCAACCAGTTTGCCTACCTCGGATTGTTGATCATTGACCAGGGATGGAGTGAGAAAGAAATCAGAAGAAGGACGCTAATTAACGAAACTGCAACTGTATGTAAACTGACACGCATTTGGCAGAGTAGAAAAATCTCAAATGTCACCAAAATGAGACTTGTCCGAACACTGGTATTCTCTATCTTGGGTGTGCGATTGCTGGCTACGCTTACAACTGAAGTGACCATATTAGTTCTCAGGAGTAGCAAGGCCTCTACGTACAACTTCAGTTAGGATTTTAGTAATGTCTGAGTTCGCATGATGATGTCCATGAATTGCAGTGATTACTTACGTAACCTGCATGCTCGTTTGTTACTTTTTAAATGTTAAAAAGATGTTCAAAAGCGGAAATGACCATTTATCATGAGATGGAGCTTGCTCGTGTGCTAATTCCAAACTACGAAAAATTACAGCTATTGAGGTGAAAACAAAACCATTTACAAGAGAAAACGATTAAGTTTACAAAATGAATGGTTATTAAAGAGTTTATAGAAATTATGTAATTGCTACATGAATATAAATTAGATGGAATTACAGTAATATAAAACTTGATTTTAATGGCACGTAGGGCTATGACGGTTCCAACGGAAAGTTGCAAGTTTCTTGTTGAATAAAACTAGCTTTGGAACTTAGTTTTATACGCAATGTATTATAAATCATCATGAATGATTTTGCAAAGTGATAGAATATGATTTGAAACACAGCATTTATGTAAATCATTACTGACACGCATTTGGCAGAGTAGAAAAATCTCAAATATCCCCAAAATGAGACTTATCCGAACACTGGTATTCTCTATCTCTCTTTATGGGTCAGATTCGTGGACGATTCGCGGCGTAGAACGCAAGAAGATCGATGCGTTTGAGATGTGGTATTGGAGACGGATGCTCCGCATACCATGGACCGCCAAAAGAACAAATAGGTCCATCCTAGAACAACTTCGTGTAAAGGCCGTGTAAACTTTGCACTATTAGTAGTGCAAAGTTCCGTGCGTAAAGTTACAGCTTGGGTAAAAATACAAATAGTTGTGATATGAAGGTAAAAAAGATAAAAGAACTAGACGTAAAGTAGATAGATTAGCATCTGTCGACAAACCCCCCGCTACCGCAATTTAACCGTGACGAGTCACGCGATTGATTCGAAATATTGTCAATTAAAAGTCATGGATAATTGTTACATAGTAAAATGTAAGCTGGTAGAACTACAATTTTACAGGGGAGATCCCACCGCCAGTCTCAACCAATACTTATTTTTCGGTGGTAGAGTGCGGAAAAATCTTTTAAAAAAGGGATATTTTTCAATTTTGATTTAATTTACGTTTAAAGAGAAAATACCATAATAGAAATTTTGTATCAGAGTTAAGTTTACATTACAATTGAGTCGTGAGATATATATTTAAATACAATCAAAAATATATTTGTAAGAAATAAAGGAAAATTAAGGAATGAAATAACTAAAATATAGTGAAAAGGGCAATTTTTTTATTGCCTTTTTTATATTAAAAAAAAAAAAATAATAATTTAATAATTATAATAATTTAATTTACAAATAGTGCCACGTTTGAACGACGCTGCCGGTGACAAGAGGGCTGGCTCATATCTCGCGCAGAGAATTGCGATTGCTATCCAGCGCGGGAATGCAGCTAGTGTTCTTGGAACCATGCCGCATGGGCACGGACTCCCTTTAGATTGTTTAGGTTAGGTTTTTATTTTAATTAGTTTTAAGATTTTCATCATTGTATATATGATAATAAATAATATACATATAGATTTGAAATCCCAATTTATTATTTATTAGCAAAGATAAAGAATGGACTATCATCAGGACAATTTCTAGACGATTTATTCTTAACCGCAATAAAAAAATGCAACGAAGTCGTAAAAATAAACGGATATCGTACATCAATAGTAATAGAAAAGAAATGTCTCATACGCGACCTACATTTAGACAGATGAAGGCAGGCAATATTTCCACTGAATTTCCTTTGGCAAACCTTCTTGAGATGAATCGTTTGAGATATCCTTGGATCAACTTGTCCGGTTTTTGGGGACATACGGGTCATATTCTGCACCGGGTATTCACGATTAACTATTTGATTTCTGATTGCCGATACTTCGAATCAGCTGCACGGCTCGTGGCCACGGCTACTGTTTGTAAACAGGAGACTGTTTAAGAACACGAGTCAGTTATATAAGCGAACATTTAAAGGGAGAACTATAGTTCGACTGGGGAAGTACCACCACCGGTCTCATAATCCGCCGTAAAGCATTATTTGGGTTTCGATTGGAGAGGTGCGGTTGCAGGCTACACTTTGAAGCGAGGTGATCATCTTAGTCCTCAGAGTAGCAACGCATCTACATTCGAGCTCAGATAGGATTTCGGGCATGTTTATAGTTGTACGTGGATGTCTATGGGCTGCGACTACTTAAAACCAGGTGGTTTACATGTTCCTTTGCTGCTCTTCTCACATAAAAAAGGTCCGGTTGCCGGCCAAATTTACAACCAAGGTGACCACGTTAGTCCTCAGGAGCTTATTTATTTACAACTTTAGGTGCTTAGTGTATCGTGCTTGAGTTTATGTAGTTGTCTGTACCCTGCAGCGACTTAATTTTACTTAACATCAGGGTTGCAAGTTTCTCTTCTCACATAAAAAACAAATATAGAAAATTTCTCACTATCCCCAATTTCATTTGACATTTACATTTAATCAGAATCATGCTGTATTATTAAAATAAATTACCTACTTCCCTTTAAAATAAACGCATTATAACAATTCAATGAATCCCAAAGGAATCTCAAGATAATATAATTAAGACCATCTGTTCGTATAATTGTGTATGCATTAAAAACAAACTCTCGCCAGTTTCATTCCGTTGTATAATTGTTGTACAAAATGTCTGCGAAATTAGTTTCAATTATTACAGTTGCTACACGACTCTTTTCTAAGAAATGTTAAAATTAAATTCGAAATTGTTGGGAGTAATCTTAAAATAAATTGTGAGCACATTTAAATTGAAGGATAAAATAAAGATAGTTCGGGAGCGACAAATATAAGAAAAATGTTGATAAACGATTTATTTTTGTAAAAGATACAAAACAGATAAAAAAACTGTCGGCTCAAGCAGTGTCTGTGTCTTAAAAGGCTTCGATAAATAAAACTAAGGTTCGGCAGTGAAAATAGTATCATAGCCAATATGCCATAATCTGCTTAAATTAGTTTCTGCATGTCTTAGAGAGGCTTTAATAAACAGAAATAAGGTGCAACAACGAGGGGGGAGAGGTATCTAAGTAGGACCTTTGGCCCTGTCTGAGGTTAATGTGAATCTCAGATGGGGCTAAAGGCTGTGTAAGGTCAACGTCTGCAGCGACGTAACATCAGGTGACCTGCTTGTTAGTTCGCTACTCTTCTGACATAATGTTAATCTAACAACTATACGCGCTTATACAATAATCTTGCATAAGAATCTCAGATAAGGACAAAGTCCTGTGTAAGGTCAAAGTCTGGCACAAGGCCCTTCTAGCGAAGCTATCATCCTACGGTCTTCCCGAAACGTTGTGTACGTGGACAGCGAGCTTTCTGTCTGAGCGGCACATTAAGGTCGTAGTC
>DWON01002856.1:0-19443 GCA_018251015.1 Phocides pigmalion okeechobee
TAGGAACGCATCCGCATCCATCCTTAAATAGAACTTCTGTTCTATTTAAGATTGGACGTGGTTGTCCATGGGCTGCATTGACCACTTAACATCAGGTGGCCTGCATGCCCGTTTCTTACTCTTCCACAATAAAAAAATAAAAAAAATAAAATGTTCATAAATATGCGTCATGGGTACATTTGCTTGGAATCTTGAATGTTTGAGAATCGGGCAATCAAATTTGTAAGAGTCCCCTGTTGTCCCTTGAAAAGGTAATTAAAAACCCCGGCGGGCAAACACCGCCCTAATTACCGGCTCTCCTGGATTCCATTTACCTTTGTTAGGATAACGAAAACGATTTAGATTGGCGATTTACATTGCAAGTATCTGTTTGCACACCTTCTAAATACTTACTACCTTTTGCTACAGTTTTGTTCACTTAATTTTTGTACCTCGGACTCCTAATGTCGGACATTTATTTATTTATATACATAAATATTTATTTATTTGATCACCAATATTGTATACCCATTGCAACAGAAGTGTAAAATTAAAGTATATAAAAAATAAGGTCACTATAATTATAGGCGAAGACTGCTAGCAGTGAACAAGAGCGACTGATACATATGGTTAAATTTGATTAGATTCCATAACACGTAAGTTCAAAAGTAAAATACGGAATAGTCGAATTAATGAAATACAATTATTGGAAGAAAAAAAAACAATAGATGATTAAAATATATATACAATACAATACATTATGCATATCATTAAAGAGTACAGCAACCGTCCTTATATCCGCCGTAAAGCAACTCTTGTATTTCGTTGGAAGTGGTGCGGTTCCTACGGTTGCAAGCGAGGCGACTATTTTGCTCCTTGGAGTAGTAACGCATCTGTGCACAACGTTACACGAGACTTGGGCTCTCTTTCAGGGTGGACGTGGTTGTACTTGTAACTTATTTAACATAAAAAACGTTTTTTCAAAATTATTGATTATTTTATCTGGATTATTCTACTATGAACTTAAGATCCTACAATTGTAATACTTTGTATACCGACGGTTTGCTACCAAATGACAAAGCAGCTGGGCTGCCAACACTATCTAAATACTTTCCTATATTGAATACATGTGGCTGGTGTCCAACTTGAACAATAACAAAGTTTAGCAATTCGCGAAATTTTCTTAGATATTTTAAACCGTATACATATTTTTCTTTTTAATATCACGTTTTTAATATAAACGTCTTGTTCTACGAGATGGAAATCGCAAAACATCTCTTCTTAAGTTAGTCGATGAAGATATTATATTTCTTCTCAGCTTATACTAAACGAAAAGTTATTGGAGCTATAGCGCGACAGGGGAAGTACCACCGCCACCTTCATACTCTAAACTCAAATCGAAATCAAATTCATAGAGTTTATAGAATTGTTATTTTGATGAATCATAGGACGCAATTTTCACTATACCGAAAAGCGTGTATATGATGAACTTAGATTCATGTCTTGTTTTTTGGTGTTTTTATACTTACTTATCTTTGTATGTATAACACCGAGGACAGAGGTAATCCTAGTATAAGGACTACGAGAGGAAAAACGTTTTTTGTTGAAACAAGTCAGCAACACGTATAGCTCGTATTTTGAAGATTCGTATTTAATTTGGGCCGCCGCTTACAACAACGGCTTATTTCATATAAAGCGAGGGTACAAGAGGAAAAGCGATTTGGATTTTGGTATGCAAATGGCGGAAGCTCGTGGAAATTGCGCTCACCGTAACGTGGGCGGGCGGCTCGTGGGCTCACGGATTAGCGCCGCCCGGCCGGAACATCCGAATAGATGTGACGAGACGTGCGTAGAGAGGATGTAGATCTAAAAATATTGTGTTTAACAGAAAATACACTTGGTTGGAATTAGGATAAGGTACATATTTCTACATAACGGGTATTCATAACTAACACTTTTGAATTGTCGATATTTTGAACCAGTTATATATAAGAAATATTTTTGAACGAATTAAAATAAAAGCCTAATAATCAAAAACATTCGTGCCCATGCGATATGCATTGGCAATCCTCTACGCGAGATGTGAACCAGACCTCCTGTGAACAATGTTGATCAAACGTGGGACTAATTGTTTATTTTTTTTGAACATGACCCCACATACCGAAGGTTTCAAAGTCAAGCGGATAGTAATGGATTATATTATTTTGATACGTGTTATATTATTTTGGTCCGTGTCTGCCCGAGACCGACATAATTGTGTTCGTTATTGTCCTCGCAGGCCCGGTATAGAGCTCACGCCAACTCCTATTACGAAAGCCAAACAGCAATCAGCTCTAACCTAACTATATTAATCAGGTCCTTGCGTCGTACGTGAATGTTATGTACACTTGGAATAGCGATACACGTTGAATAAATAGTTTCACATTTGATTTTCACTGGTAGTGACAAAAGTGTTAGTCCATATCTCGCAGAATTGCGGTCGCTATACGAGTACAACGCGGGAATATGACCACCTCTTAACAACATTCCGCATAGGCGCGAACTCCCTTTAGATTGTTAAGATTAGGCTATTATTTTAATTAGTTTAAATGTATTCCATGTTGAACTTGTAATTGTAAAATAAAATTTCAATCGCGTAAATATATTCAATCGCGTAAATATATATTCAACATGTTTGTAACAAACGTAATTAATGTCTAGCGATTAGCGGATCGGAATTGCACAATACTGTAAATAATAAAAGTGTATCTAAATAAATATATTTTACTAATTACCTTTAATTTACTATGTAGCGGAATTCAAATTTAAATCAAATTCTATTAATTTATTTCACTATAACGATAATGAAACGAATAAGGAACATAATAAAGTCAAAGTTACAATAATAAATCAGTTCATCGGCGAGGAACGCCTGTTGGCTAATGTTGAACGGGAGAAAAAAGCTGGCGGAAAAAACTCTCGACACTCCTTTTCAATCTGTCACTGATAACATACACATTACAGAGTGTAACTTTAGAAAAGTAGTGACACGAGAGACAACTAATCGTGTGTGTCAGAATTCTGCCTTCTCTACTGCTATCTGTACACAATTTCGAGTAAATAACATGTTCAATAGATAAATTGTCATACATGCCTGATGGTTCTCCAAGTGTTGAACGCACTTTAAAATCTTTATGGAGAAAACTCTTGTTGATATAAAGATTTTGAAAGTTTTATATTATTTCCTTCTCCGACTACTAATTGGACAGTTTAGTCCACTGTGGCTATTACATTCCGAAAGGAGACCTGTGCTCAGCAGTGGGAAAGTAATGGATTGATGAAAATATTATAATACATGTGAATTTGTGTACATATTTTCATTTACACAGCGTAGTTGTTCGATCATTCTCTTTATTAAATAAATGCGAATTGAATAAATATTGAAATGTGCCGGCTTTTTATTTTCGTTTGTTGTTTACATTTGAATCAAAGTGCTGATTATGTACAGCTGGCAGTCAGCCATCAAACACTTGAGAATATTGCAAAAAATCTTAACATTTGCCAATTTATATTTTGTATCTGTTTACTAACTAACATTTGTTTATGCCAAGCACTCGCGTACTCTCTCCTCACGTATATGGTTTATAAATTTGAAAATCTTGTATGAAACTTTTGCAGATTCGAATTTTATGACCTTCCACATTTCTGTATTATAATCTGTATACATAAAAAGTTCGATGACTGATGTACTATTGACTAATGAAATTTTGCAGATAGGGTCTGTAATAGCGTAAGTGACATATGATAACATGAGCTATAAGAAAGGAATTTTTGAAGTTCCACCCTTTAGAAGTAGGCTACATTTGGTGGCAGAACAACAGTTCATAAAACAAAATACGCGTAATAAATAGTTTGCATGGCTACGTAAGTATTGTTATATCTTTTTACTATGTATCGGGTACTCGTGATTAACAAATGCCGATATTTCGAACTAGTTGCAAGGGTCGTTGCGTGGCTCTTGATGCGTTAATTTCGGGATCAGTCACTCACCTTCCACCTTTTATAACTATATATTTTTATTATACACCGGGATATTTACAATTTAATTAACTTTCTGGATATCCCGAGAATGACCCGTGATTATGAATGTGTACATGTATTGTGCAACCATATATAACCGTTATATCAACATAGGTTTGTTGTATGTTAATAGGGCCTTTGTGACGTCCAATGGCCGTATGTTGGGATATTGAGATATAATGGGGCTTTATTGAACCGAAATGTATACATGCCTGGGATGATATCTGTAAGGGGATTATATCGGTATACCTCCCAGTTGTTCCAATAACATTGTACATTCTCGTAATAAACTTATTCAAATACTAGCGTCATCTTGCGGTTTTGTCCGCAAAAGCTCGGGGAGGAAAAAGAACTAGTAACATTTCCAATTCAAATTCAAATATTTTAGTATATTATAAGGCACATATGTACATTATTTAACTAATGTGATTTTCAACTAATATTACCGTGGAATACTTTCATTTTGGTATGCATCGAGTACTCACGGGTAACAATTCTTGTTTTTGATAGCCGACATTTCGAACCGGTTTAATGGCTCGTGATCACGGTTAAACTGACAAAAGAACAATTAATGGCAAAGTTACAACGTATAATAGGTATGTAAGGGTAATTATGATATATAATATAATATTTAATGGCTGTTTTAAAACATCCATCCGGTGTGATGGTCATTCATCTTCCTCATTGGTCATTAATAGTATACTTTGTATGCTTCGGAGTAGTGAGTACAATATTTGAAGCTAACCCAGTAGCAGGGAGGCCTGTCCGTCCTTAGAAATGGGACAAAAAGGGTTGGAGCGAAAGCCAGGAGCCATAAATTATTCAAAACTTGAACACTATTAACAAACTTACCAAAAATAGAGTTGACGAAGTGTAAACTCGTGTTATTAACTAAAGGTGGCTAACCCATTCACCGCGGGACTTCATCCAATATTAACTCGTCTGACTCGACTAGAGAACGGATTATTTAGTTAGTGGGTTTACATCATCAATTCTTTCAACTTTAAGGATAAGGATTCCTAAAATAAGTGATGTGAACTGACAAATAGCTCGCTTTTGTTCAACTAACGATTCTTTCTTTGTTTGTCTGAGAAGAGTAGGAAACGAGCATGCAAGTCACCTGATTTTAAATATTCGCTGTATTCTATGAAAATCTACATATAACTTCAATCAAGGCTGATATCAAGTCAGTACTCACTACCCGTAACTTTTAAATCGATTGTAACTTTTTTGTTTATAAACCGATTAAAATGAAACGAAGACTAAACTTACCACTTAGATAATACTTAAGGGAAGTTTCCTGTTATATATTAGTGAGAACGGCACTGAAATCTGTGAAACCGTTTCTGACATTACCACACAAAAATGCACAGCCAAACACATAAACATACAAGCAGATAAATATACATTCTTACTATGTATCACTAACACTACTAACTGTCTTTCGCCGTGACCACGAGCCATGCAACTGTTTCGAAATATCGACAATCTAACATCGAAAATCGATAATCGTGGGGACCCGCTACTACTATCTATTGTTTTGTGTTCATAAAGGCTATTTATAACAGTTATCCAGGCAATCGCATTTTCCAGGTACAGACAGCGATCAGTTACAATTTTATTATTTGTATACTAAATGTTCAGTCAGTCCCTCGCTTCACAAAACTATTAATGTTACGGTCGTCAGGTACGGCTACAATGTCAGGAAGGAAAAGGGTTATTTCAATGACAAAATAGTTTTGTTATTTCAATTGGCTTTGGTATTCGAAGGTTTCTATTTATTTTTCCGATACGCTAAATGTTAACGTTCAATGTACATTTATAGATAGGTTTTTTGAGACTAAGTAAGGGATCAAAACACTAAATCAAATTCGACTAAAAACAACTTTCTGAATCATAAAATTAACATAATATCAGGTACATCCTTTTTTTTAATAGTAAAATAAAATATTTTATATTTTATATACCACTGCTGGGCGTAGGGTCATCTTCCCTTTAAAGAGTCATGGAGCTTACTTCATCACATTGTACGATTATTATTAGGGAAAAAAGTAAATAAATAAATAAATTAGCTTAGTGATTAACTCTTTTGTCAGAAATACTGCAACTGTTCATAAGGCGACAATGCCTGCTATCTATAACTTGCAACCGGGACTGACTGTTTAACCTTACGCTGTCTAACACGAAATAGCGGTAACCCATCCATTTCCAAACCGCAACCGATGTAACTTAACTTTTGTAATATTTTTCTATCGACATAATTATTATTTGCCGCGGGATTATTTCCGCTCAATATAATAGTTTCTATATTAAAAATAAGTACTAGCGAAAATAAGAGGTGGATTTAAACATCTACATTACATGTTGTTAGCCCTTTTATAGTGATGGGTTGTTGCCACTAGAAAGCCGTGACACGACTCCAATGTCACATTACTCAATCACTGAACAAATCTGTCGGTCGTTGTACGAGCATAGATGTGTTTGAGAGTAGGAATACGTAGCTTGTAGTGTGTAGGTAGGTATGTAGGTGTCAATGTACTGACGTGTCAAGGTATCAAACTGTAAGATCTATAGTAAGTGTCTATAAGTTGATTTATAATGATAGATAAATTGAATACAGTATTATTTTTTTCATTTTATTATGTAATGGGTACTCATGATTACCTCCTTTTGTAATTGATATTGGGAACTGGTTGCATGGAACGTGGTCACGGCTAAGCTGCGATGGCGGGGGAAACGGTCGATTATTATTCGATCTACACTGCATCTAGCGCGTTTTTTTAGATTCAATTTCATTCCATACTAACCGTCTCTTTATGCAAAGTTAATCATTATATTAGTTTCTTGAGGGGTTTATAAAATATTTTCCTTATAGGAAAAACAATATCTTATATAAAAGATTCCGGTCATTTCGTATTAGGTAACCCATTACATCGTGATGATATTAGAGTATAGCAATTTCTTATTTTATTTCAGCAGTTATTTAGGTGGCCCTTCTTAACCCAAAATCATGATTAAATATTGACACAAGTATACGAAATGCTCGTAAATCCTGTTAAACTGTAGTTAGCGAGGTTGACGATAATACCTCATTGCTAGAAGTAAAGTTCTAATACATGTAAGTCATATTGCAACCGAGCTATTCTAACTTCGTAAATGGTGGCGAAATTTAGCTTTGTATTCTAATGATGTTGTAGGAGGTTTTTATTCAATGAAAAAATACATTTTCTAAAATAAAACCTAACTAGATCGATTTGTCGCTCCCGAAAGACCCTAAATACAAAATTTCAAGAAAATCGTTGGAGCCGTTTCCGAGATCGTTGATAATTTATAATTTCCATAAATTCAATAGAATTTATCAAGGTGGGAGAACCATAGTTTGACCTGGGAGGTACCACCGCCGCCCTCATAATTCGTCGTAAAGTATTACTTGTTTTTGGCTTGGAGAGGTGTGGTTATCGGCTACACTTTGAAGCAAGGCCACCATCTTAGTCTTCAGGAGTAGCAACGTATCTACATTGGAGCTCAGATAGGATTTCGGTCGTATTTATGGTTATACGTGGATGTCTATAGGCTGCGACCAGTTGGTTTGCATGCTCGTTTGCTACTCTTCTCACATAAAAAAAGAATTAACATAACAATTTGATAAACCGTCTACACGCTCTTAATATTATAACATTAGTACAATCCAATGTAAAGTTTTCAACAACTGTTATTAAATCTAATTTGTGACCACAAATCACACATGATTGCGAACATGACCACTTCCACCGAATCTGACAATGATTTGTATTATATGGCCGACCGCACGCACCTCATAAATATAATCCTAAATCATACCATTATTATTGTGCATACAAGCCTTGCGGTAAGGCTTCGCGTGTACCTTGAAATAAAATAATACATTTTCATACATCTCTGTTTTGTAGTCCTTTATAGATTGTTTTTACGCGACTTTTTATCGCAATTATATTTAAGGTACTCTCTTCTCTAAATATTATAAAACAACGTCCCCCGTCGCGTCTGTCTGTCTATCTGTTAGCGATAAACTCAGAAAGTACTCGACGGATTTTCTTACAGTTTTCAACAATAGGTAGAGTGATTCCCGAGGAAGATTTTTGTACATGATAAGTTATTTTTTTGGTAATTGGGCGAGAAATTAAATAGGTATATTCAATAATACAGTCGTCGTTCGAAATAGATGTTTCTAATTGATATTTTTTGTCACTAGGTAATGACTGGATGTATCGTATGCAAGAAAAATGATGTAAGAAAATATAAAGTCTATTACCCCAGCAAAGCTGGGCCGGGTCGTTAGTCTATTTATAAATCTAACGTGGAATATATTTAAGATTAATAATAATTAAATCTTAAGCTAAACAATCTAAAGGGTGCATCCGCGCAGCACGGTGCCATGAACGCTGGCCGCATACCCGCGCTGAACAACGATCGCAATTCTCTCCGCGAGACATGCATCGGCCATCTTGCCACGAGCAGCGTCGATCAAACATGAGACTAATTGTTTGAAAATTTGACATGGTTTATTGAAAGGTGGGAGAACTAAGTTCGACTGCGGAGGTACCACCACCGCCCTCATAATCACCCGTAAAGCATTACTTGTGTTTCGGCTGGAAAGGTGGGGCTGCCGGCTACATTTTGAAGCGAGGCGACCATCTTAGTCCTCAGGAGTAGCAAAGTATCTACGTTCGAGCTCAGATAGGATTTCGGTCGTGTTTGTGGTCGTACGTGGTAGATTATGGGCTGCCACTACTTAACATTAGGTGTTTTGCATGCTCTTTTGCTACTCATTTGACATAAAAAATATTACAAACATACACTACACTTTATTTGTATCGATGTGTAATATGTGTGGCGTAATTGGAGACACTGAGGTCAATTGGGGTGACCCCGCTGATTGTGCGACTTTGCCCGTTACGTTTGTGAAGGACTAGAGTGGTTTCCAAATTAATTTGGAAAAGTAAATTGATTCGTGGCTCCCTTCGGACTTTGATGTTTTTTTTAAGAAGATTGGCAAATGGGCATGCTGGTCACAGGATTAAGTTCTGTAGTAGCGGCCAACTTAAACAGGACTAAATTTATATTGGGATGCGTACGTATGGACGCCTCACTCTTGCTTGCAGTCGGCAAAATAAAGGATCATTTAATAGTATCTATGCTAATGAATATTTTTCCACAATATACACAACCATAATTGGATAATCCGTCTTTCATTTTTTTTTATATATCTTAGCCTGACGAAAAGGCAGACGGGCCACTTGATGGAAACCAATTACCGTTGCCTCTGATGTTGCAGATATCTGCAATATCAGAAGGGTCGCCAATGCATCGCCGGCTTTGCAGGAGAGCTCTCTTTATACCTTTTTGAAGAGTCCCATGTCATAGCGTTGAGAGAACAACTCGAAGGGAAGCTCGAAGCTCGAATATCTATTGAGTATATAAATATTTAAAAGTATATAAAGATATAATAAAATATAAAGATATCGTAGTTTTGTGCAAACTTTGTGCAATTTTGTGTCTGACATTCACTCTACTCTTTTAACACTTTGACTGCGGTGCTCATATATTACATCATGTTACAATTGCGGGAAGCGGCACTAAACTGGAGCTCTTTACCCTAAACTGCATTTTAGCATCAATGTAGCATCCATGAATACATAGAAGTAATGTCTCCCGTAAGTTTACAAAGGTGGTAGAGCCGTTAGAGCTCGCCCGGGGCGGCAACACCGTCACCCTCATAACCCGCCGTATAGCAACATGTTCTTCATGTATTGTGTTTCGGTTGGGGAGGTGTGGTTGCTGGATACACATTAATGGAGGCGACCATCTTAGTCCTGAAGAGTAGGACGTGGTTGTCCATGGGCTGCAGTGACCACTTAACATCAGGTGGCCTGCATGCTCGTTTCTTACTCTTTCACAATAAAAAAAGTCTTGTAGCGCCGACTTAAACACGGCACTTGTGTTCTCCGTAAATCTATCCAAATTTATACGTACAACACTGGTGTGTACAAGCCGCAAGCGCGTTGCGTCAAGTAATACATATCAGTGTCGTAAGCCGCAGGGAAAGTGTTAATTCATATGTAAAATACTAATTTAAAAAAGAATTTTCTTTTCATACTTGAACATATATTACAACGTCTTAACAGCGGTATGTGATGTAAATATAACCAAAAGTAGGTTACCCGGCCGCTCGCCGATAGATCCCGCTTCGTTCAACTTTTTTAATTATATTGGGGCTTGGAATATGAAGAAACATTGATATAATTTTGCATAACTTCTTATACTCTTTGTTTCATTTTGCCTTTATATAGTATATCAATCGATTCTAGTTACTGAAAACGGTACAGAAACGATACGAAAACAAAAAGCTAATAAAATAAAACGTAATAAAATATGCAATAAATTATTATGAACATCAAATCCTTTTCTTCATTTTAGAAAAATAATGTGCATTAATCGCATTTTAAGTGTCACTTTAGTAATTTATCTTTTTTCTCGAAAACTTTTTGACTACTTCACTACCACTAATTCGCGACTACTGAGGCTCTAGACCATCTTCCACTGTTTGCCTGATTGTTGGTTTGACTATGTTTTCACTTGAGTTTACGTTTTCAGCGATCTGCCTAGCCGTATGCTAATGACGTTTAATATGACGCATTTTTTATTTTACTTTATAGTAGCGACCAGACCCACCTTCGCGCGGGTTTATATTTACCTAAATGTCATTACCTAGTTGCAAAACCTAATAATTAGAAAAATCTATTTTGAACGACGATTGAATTACTATAATGTAAATATTTAATATGGCGCCCAATTTACAAAAAACCTTAGCTTACTATGTAGGTACAAAAACCTTCGTCAGGAATCATTCTACTTGTTGTGAGAGACTGAGATAATCCGTCCAGTACGTTGTGAGTGTATCATGAACAGACAGACAGACAGGAGGGGGACTTTGGTTTATGATATTTAGAGTTTAATTTCATTGTAATACCTTTGTATTATACGTTAGACGTTTGCATCAGTTGCTAGTCGAAGCGATAATATCTCAAGTTGGAACTAAAACAAAACAAGTTGATAAGCGCCGACGTAAACTTCAGCTGACGCGGGACTATCCTGGTTGCAACTTGCTTACTAGGTTACTCTCAGTCATAACTCTAGGCCCTGAAAGCCAGTTACTGTTAACTATTTGATGATAATTTGAACTCAACTCCTCTCCTTCGTCATATTTATGCACATCCCATATATGTATTTATAAAAAAATTGTTTGCGGGATTGTGAATAAGTAAAAATAGAAACTTATATCATTTTCATATTTTTTGTGTCTGTTTATCAGTCTGTCTGTATGTTTTAAATCGTATCAAACTAAAACTTCAGTCGAATTGACAACATTTTCTATAGTAAATGTCAGAAATGAATGTTTATACTGATTCTTTTTAATGTACTTTATAATATATGATATCAATTGTTCAAAAAACTCTACATTCGCGTTGTATACGCTGTTAGAGTTAAATAACTAACAAACTTTTACATTGTATTTAAACCGTAAAAATAAAACGAATGTAGCGCTGTAAGCTCCTTAACTTTGAACTTTGAACCCTATTCATTGAGCTGAAATACGCTACATATGTACGTTCTTACTCTACAGCTGTAGCTGTAAGAGCCATTTACTCATCGGTGGAACTTGGCTCAGTTGTTTCTAAAGCAGAAACTGTAATGGTGTATGAGCTAATGTGGAGATTTATGCTGCAGCGCCTACGTAACTTAGATATGTGTTATGTGGAAAACTATGAATGTTACTATGCCTATATTTTATAATATTGAAATTCAAATTCAAATTCAAATATTTTATTTCATTTTAAGGTATTTACATACACTTAATGAACGTCAAGGGTACAGAGTAAAATCAGTACATCGGTTTTGAGCGCCTAGTTGGCTAAGGTAGACCGGGAGAAAAAAGCCGGCGGAAAAACTTCTGGGCACTCTTTTTTAAATCAGTCCTTGATGAATAAACATTACACAGTATAATCACAGTATAATCTAGAAAGATGTTGAGCACACGAGACAGCTAATCGTGTGTATCAGAATCTTTCCACTGTCATCTGTACACAATTTCGAGCAAATAAATACCAAGCGGGTATGTAGTAAACTTAATAGTAAGTGGTTTTGCATGGTATAATCTAAACGATTTAACCAGGAACCACCATTCAACTTGAATGCAAAGTACAGCTTGCGTTTCAGTAGAAAGGTGTGGTGGCCGGTTTACACACATAGCCTTCAGGACTAACCCATTTGTGATCGACTTCAAGTGGGACTCTTGTTATACATATCAAGTTTATTTCAGATGTCCATGAGCAGTAGTGACTATGTACAGTGAATGACTTAGTGACCATAAGGTAGACTGTATGTTCGTTTGTACTGTACTTTTGTTTAATTAAAAAGGTGGCCATAATTTTCTATTAAAACGAAAGAATTTATTTACGTTAGAAATGAGTGTTGAAATTGTCTTCCTTAGTCGAATCGGACCGGTTTTATAACCGCAGACCGTACCGTAACCGTAACATGACTATAATACTGGCTTGTTTTCAGTTTTATAACGCGTTTTTGTAATAAACTTTTTACTAGGTAGTTCAACAATATTTCGATCTGGGAGGTACCACTGTTTCCCTCTTAATCCTCCGTAAAGCAGTCCTTTGTTTCGGTTGGAAAGATACAGTTGCTGGCCTTACTTACAAGCGAGATAACCTTATTCCTCAGGAGTAGTAACGCATCTGCTAACGAGGTCAGATAGGGCTTCAGTTTTTTTCGAGGTAGTATGTGGATGACAATGTGCTGCAGTGACTACTGAACATCAAGTAGCTTGCATATTCGGCTGCTACTCTTCTCAAATAGCTTTATAAGGTCTCTAATACAATGTACAACACATTTACGAAATCCCATCTCCCATCCGTGACGTAAACGACATGACGTAAGCTTGTATCTGAGCTTAACTGAGCCGTGGCTTACCTTCCTGGAATACCGTCTCCAATGTTGGGTATGAAGAGGAATTTACGGCAACAATCCCCAAGTTCGGGAATTGTTGCCGAAATACCGCAGTGCTGTCACGCGTCATAAGTTATGCTCTTCAACTAAATTTCGGTGGCATAATTTAAGAAAATAGTTGTAATAGCCCGAATATAACATTGAATACCTTAAAACTGCCTGCGGCGCTCATATTGCATCGGGTTAGGATTGCGGGAGAGGCGGTGTTAAACTGGAGCTCTTTTTTCTAGACTGGAGATGCGGCGACAATTCCCACAACTATTGTATTATTCAGCATCAGTGTAGCATCCACGAATACACGGACGTAATATCCGCCCCCAGTCTTGTGGCGCCAACGTAAACACAGCAATTGCGTTCGCCCGTGATCCATACAGATTTGTAAGTACAACAGGTGTACAAAAGCTGCAAGTGCGTTACCTCAAGTAATGGGGAAGTGTTAAAACTATTTTCAGGGTGCTAGAATCCATAAGGTCCGACCGGTGAGGTACTAACGCCAGCGTAAATTTACTACTATCAAGACAAGAACTATGCAATTCATTTTAAAATTAAAAAAGACAGAAATGTAAAATGTGTTCAAAATGAAATTTCTCTGCACCGTAGCACGGAAATTAGAGAAGTCAGCCGAATTTTCCGAGGCTGTAGCACGAAATTCTGAATAAGGAAAACTTAAGTTCGAATGGACAAATCGAATGTTAACCTAATGAACGTGTGCCAAGTGAACATGTCCCGGGAATATGAATGAACTTGGGCTGGGAATAATGGAAAATCGTTGCTACAAGCTGCATTGTGTAGGATGTTCTAGTGTCCATATCGTTATAAGGTGCATAGTATAGTATATACTTGATTGAATATACGGAGGCACGCGTACTGCCTGTTGGCTGATGTGCTCGATGCGCTCGAGACAGGCAATTTACATCACTCTAGTAGTGACGATCTACATCTACCCTCTTTTAACTGTTAGTATGAGTTTACTGGCGGAAGGAAAACGATGCATTTTTTGTTTTGAAACGATATGTAGAATATCAAATGATATTTGCGGTAGTAATGTCCTCCAGTAGGATCCCTTGTATTGTGGGTGTTGTCAACACACACAAAGACACACCAACAGTCACATACAGGACAAAAAGCTAATTTCATTATTAAAATATTTACTTAGCCAGCAATCTAATCAGAAACCGATATTGCTCCGACATGCGTGTCTCATTCATTTCCTATTCGTTCATTGTTTCAAGTTCTCTATTCATCATGTTATATTTTATGTTTGTTCAGCGTAAAACTAAACACGTCAATCCGAAATATCATATTAACATTCAAATATATTTAATTCATTTCTTACTACTCAGGGAGATTAAAGTCATTTAATCATTTCTTTTGTTAACATTTTTTCTAAATGCTTTTATGGGTTTTTTATACCATAAAGGTACGTAAGTTGATATTGTTACCGCATCTTGCGAAAACCCATCAACTGATTCAAATTGTACGACAATATTGTTTCATTTGGAATATTGTAGACTAAGAGTAAATTTAATGACACATTTGTTAATTACTAGATTAACTTTATTCGTATATTTGCGCACTTCTACCTCCTTAAAACTGTTACACGCGAGGATTATAATGCTGTAGTAAAAAAGGCGTGATATTATTGCCTCTGCATATGAATAATTTTCGGCTACCATCGAGTCATACGTTGTTATCTAGAATTCGTATTTGTATCTTCTCGTCGCAAAAGTTTACAGTATCAAAATATACTAAGCTTATTACTTAAGTTAAACTTCAACAGAACGACCGCAAGAGCCACCTAGCTGAGTTCGACCGCTTCTAGCCTTTTAAAGTCTTCTTTATGGTCCATTGTCATCGTATTTCCAGATTTTCAACGTTTTTCCAGTTTCGAACAGTATCGAGGAGTGCGAAAAGTCAGTACTTTACTTACGAGCGCCGTCGCTGCGGTCTCAAGTTTGACCGTTTCGGTGGAAAGTTTAATAGTAAGCAGCATTAGGGGTGTACCCCTAATGCTGCTTAAATGTTTGTTTTCGATGACTCACTTTTGTTTTATTTTTGGAATTTATGTTTTGTGAAAGGTATTTATCATAAAAGGTCGCTTCTTGAGAGCGAGGATTAAGTCGACCCATCATCACTTTAGAATGAGCGTAGAAATGATAAAAACAAGAAACAAAGAGAGTGGGATATCTGTTGTCCCATATGTTTTTGGGACGTCGTTCGTTTTTTATTTTTTAATGAAAAGTTGAAAATATTAAGTTAATATGAACTTTTCTTCTTCGTCATTCAATCGTTCGTCTACATTTCACTCAATCTTTATTTACCTATTGCTTTAGTTTCACTATTCTGTATATTGAAGTGTCTAAAGTCTTTACCAAGTGTTGCATGCCATTCAGAAGTTTCAACTGAAGATGTTAAAACTTATCGCCAACCGCGGTCGGAGACAATGCACGATGTTATAGACATATTGGACATTGAGAAGGAAAAGTTGTAATATGTTCGATAACATTTCCATGTGGAATAGCAAAAGGTTTATTGTGTATAGTTTTTCACTATACTATTATACTTTTCATGGGTTTAAAAATTATATTAGTTTAAAATCACATGTTTATCTTTTCCCTTCTTTAATATTTGATGCTTAAATGCGTAAATACTTTCCAGATTGTACGTTTGTGGGTATCAATTTTATTTGAAATTGTAAATTTTAGTACTTTTGGGACATTTCATGTTTGATTGTTTCGTGATTAATATATATATATATATATATATATAAATACTTGGTGTTTCTCGTGTTTATGAAATGTAAGCTTAGCCTAAGCCTCTTACCTGAAAACAATGACAGATTGCTACTTTTGCGGACTAAGATTTCTAGAGACAAGTGTACCGTGAACTGACAACCATACCATTTCACCGAAGCGCAAGAATTTCCTCATGTTATACATGATTGTGGCTTTAGTCGAAACGTGCAAATTCTACCACTTTGGACATGTTATGTTCATACTTGTAAGATTTCATCTTTTGTTTAAAAATACAAATAAAAAAATACATGTATTGTAGAACAAATTTCCTTGAAACTAAAACCGAGTAAAATGCACAACTTTTCTTCAATATTGTTTGATATTTTGAAAGGATGCGCATTAAATCAGTTTGACGTCAAAACTGACTACTTTTTACTTAACGAAAGTTGTAGCTTCACTGCAGTATGATTTATCTTAAATGTCGACCTCAATAACTCCACAACTTTTCCGCCCACAACTCATCAAATTCTCACAGCACTAATGCATCTTTTCAATGTGGCTTTAATGGTTACAAATGCAACTAAAAGCTGCAATTGCATATGCGAGACAGTTTGTCAACAACTTGAATCTAAAAATTGTTACAACTATGAGTAATGCATTGAAAAATTGGGTCTCGGAAAAAGTTTAGAAGTATCTGCTAATACTTGTCTATGTAATAGAAAACCGGCATTTTCATAATACTGAAGTACTTAAAGACCACTAGCTTACTGCTGAATACGAACGAATAGTCCCGTACAGAAGGGGAGTCTTATCTAAAGTTAAAAATGGACAAACTCCTGAAGAATACGAAGATTGCCTAGGCAGCGATAGTCTGATCGAACTGTACTGGTTCTTGCAAGTGCATGATTTGCGAGTCTTGAAGTCAAGAGATTAATTGGTCAATCTTAACCGATGCAGCAATCGTCGACTAGATTGAAAAAGGCCGTGAATATGCGTTAATCAAATTGAAATGTTTTACGTAAGTACTATGTTGCCTTCATCCAAAGCAGAAAGGAAGTGCGAACAGATAGTACCCGAAGGCAATATCTGACGTGCAAACGTTGAATCACGGAGAATTCTCCCGGCAATCCAAAAAAGGCGTGTTCCACTTATAAGTCTGTTTTAACCGTGCTCGCAACGACAGGCTCTCAGCAAACAAAAGAGCCAAAAAGTGTGAACTCAGTTTTGTCGTGAGGCCACTCGGTTTATAGCCACTCGTTTAAAAGCTTTAAGCTGGTTTCGTTTTAAGTTCTCGTTTAATATTCGTTGTTTCAGCGTTTTTACTACACTCACCATAAAGTACAAAGTTAAACTAAATAATTTCACGCTCCGTGTCTTCCTAGCAACAGTGTATGCGTGTATTCACTATAATTATGTTAAGGAAATATGTTTCGTATTAGATGTTAACAACTCTGACAAAATAGCTATAGTTGACTTTGACTTAAGTAGACTAGTTTATTTTTATGTATACGATACACTGAAGTTTTCCTACAATTACCTGTGAATATTTCACATAATTATGCATGTTTACAATTAGTTTATATTTCTTAAAGTAATAATGGTATAACACATAATATATAGACGGTACACCATGTTGTCTTGTTGTCTTGTTTTAACACTTGTTTTTTATAATTCCACTTCGAGAATCTATATCCGCTATAGAATAATATTTCTAATCAAATGTTTTGGATCCATGCAGCCTGCGACAGATTTTTCAGAATTATTTAACATGTAGGAAAGCTCACGTGCACGTAGTAAATATAATTTACGGTGACCACAAGCAGGCTGCTAACAAATAAAGGTAAGAAACATACTTCGGTCGCCGCTTTTTTCTGTACCAAGGGGTGGCATAGGGGTAGCTCTGCGGTTAGTACAGTAACGCGAGGCTCGCCTTTGAGAGTTAAAACATTTCTCATTTTAATTAAATTTCAAAGTTGAATATTTTCTCCGGGAAATGCAAAGTTGTTACAAATTGCCCGCCGCGAGCCTAGATCGGCGTTTGCATCAATTTGTAAATTTGTTCCCGCATGCACGCCGTGTTTCTTATTACCGTACGGCTCTGGCAACTTGGATTTTAATTTTGTTCCGTTTCTCAAAACTCCTACTTGGAAATTGAATTTTGTTTGTATACGCCGCACATTTTGTGAGACAAATAAAATTGTATACATATGTAAGAAGTAATTAATGAGTATTTAATATTTAGTAAGTTTGGATTTTGCAAAATATAATAAAAAAATGTGAATTGTTAATTTAGGCTACGCTTTGATCTTTGCTGGTAAGTGACAGTCCCGTGGTACCCATATAAAAGAAAAAGGAAACCAGTGGATTATACATTTTGATGGATAAAATGAGAAACTAGAAAATTAAAAAAAAACTTTTTATTGCAACGCATGTATTATGACATTTTCTTACGATATATTACATCAGTGCTTAAGAGCAATTAACTTCTAATTATTTTTCAAAGTACATGTACTAATTACTGTAAAATTAATATTCAAGCAGAAAAGATATGAAGGCACCCTTTATTTATAAGAACAAACTTATACATATTATTACTTTTTAATTGTCGATATTTCGTTTCAGTTGCCTGGATCGTGATTGGAGAGAAACTGTTGACCGGTTTTAATTGTAGATTGTTATTTACACATGTAGCTCTGATATTCTCCAAAGGTTCAAAAATATACAAGATAGACTAGTATAAAGATAAAATTATAAACGCTTAGCGCAATCCAAGAAGTATACAAGTGACGACTTCAAAAAATAAAGGTGCTAAAAATAAAAGCTTGGTATATTTTTTACCGATTTTCATTATTTTTACAGCAAAATCGCATTGATAATTTTCTTAGTCGTCAAAACGTCTTTTTTCAACTCATCCACTCACTCGCCATTCACTCCTCAATACCATTCCTTTCCTTCGCTCACACTCATTCATCTTACGTTGCCCTCCATGAAATTTTCTACTAACATATCCATAATTTAATAATTCCACATAAATATTTCCACGAATGGTTGCAGATTAATGGTCGGTATGTGTTTGGAAGGTAGTTGAGATAACCTAGGTGCTTCAAATGCAAATACGCGAAAAATAGACGCCATGTACTCCGGTGTTCAACGCTCTTCCAACCCTTGCTATTACTATTCTGGCGGTGGCCGGCGCATTAATCTCCACTCTCCTCAGATTTAATAACGTAACGACCAAAATCCTCGCCGCTCCGTCTCGCCGAGCAGGAGTAATGGAATTTTGGATTTCTTTTCATAGTTTTTAACTCCTTTCATAAATAGAGGTGTTATAAGTTTGACGCTTCTTTGTCTGTGCCTACGCATGTTTGTCTCTGTGCAGACTCTCTGTGGGCTCATAAGTAAGAAAGCGTCTGTTATTTATTTATTCGTACCACCCCAACAGCTTAACAAACCAAACTTATGGACTACAACATTTGACATCTACAATTATTCCATGTATGTAACCCAATTATAGGCGTGTACAGTTTACACATTAGAGGTTGTGCGGTACTCAAGGCCTCGCACTCTTCGATATAGCGGACTGTATATTGTAAAAGTGTAGGAGATATGACAC
>DWON01002857.1:0-19441 GCA_018251015.1 Phocides pigmalion okeechobee
CGCGCCGCCCGCGCCGCCCGCGCCGCCCGCCCCCGGCCTCATGGCCCCGCCGCACCACACGGACGCGATGACCATCAAGAGGAAAGTCGACACGAAGTACAAGCTGCCCACATTGAACTGGATCGCGCTGAAACCCAATCAGGTGACATTTGATGAAAATTACACCAAATACTTTTTTCTTTATGGGACAATAGCAAACGAGCATGCAGGTACCGGATATTTACTAGTCGGTGCAGCGAATGTAAATCTAGATACAAACTTGAATAAGATTTAAATCCTATTTTAGAATGTGACTTAGGACTTTACATTACGTTTGAGATAGATACGTTGCTATTGCTGAGGACTGAGATTGCCTTGTCGTTAAGTACAGCCGGCTAACATAAATGGCTATATTAAAAAAAGTACTTAGTTCACGATGAATTATAAAGAGGCTCGTGGTATTGAAATGGTCTTCTCGCATGTAAGAGCAACCGATAGCAGCATCTCTCTAATTAAAACGGAATTGCTTCACAACGGATTATGAAAGCGAATGTTAAATTTATATTACCTATTTTTTACAGGTAATATAACTTTAATTATATAAGCGGATGTCTCCCTTAGTCAAATAACAAGATCGTAATCTATGGCCCGGCAGGTCCGCGGCACGATCTTCAACGAGCTGGACGAGGAGCGGCCGCGGCGGCGGATCAACTTCGCGGAGTTCGAGGAGAAGTTCCGCATCGGCGGCGCGTGCGCCGGCTCCGTGGACGCGTGCGACGCCGACACGCTCGCCTCCTTCCCCAGCAAGCGCTTCCGCAAGCCCGACACCGTGTCGCTGCTCGAGCACACGCGCCTGCGCAACATTGGTACGCTCCGCTCCACTCCGCTCCACTCCGCTCCACTCCGCTCCACTCCGCTCCACTCCGCTCCACTCCACTCCACTCCACTCCACTTAACTCAACTACACTCCATTACTCTCCACTTCACTCCAATCTACTCTTTTTCTTTCTTCAATTTTCGTTCCCCCCTTTTTATCAATATCTTTACATTTATCTCCTTTTTATATTTTGAAAAATTTGATTAAAGTAACTGTTGTCCACAGCGATATCAAGAAGAAAACTCGACACGCCGGTAGAAAAAGTAATGTCGGCGATAAACAACCTCGACTTGAAGCAACTGCCGTTAGAAAGTGTGGAGATACTGCAGCGAATGGTACCCACCGAGGCCGAGCAGAAAGCCTACAAGGAGTACATTTCGGAGAAGAAGAACATCAACCAGCTGACAGAGGAAGACAAGTTCTTGATGCAGCTCGCGAAGGTCGAGAGGATATCGGCGAAGCTCTCCATCATGAGCTACATGGGCAACTTCTTCGACAACATCCACCTGATCACGCCACAGATCCACGCGATCATCTCCGGCTCGTCGTCGGTTAAGTCCTCCCAGAAGCTGCGGAATGTTCTGGAGATCATCTTGGCGTTCGGGAACTACCTGAACAGCAGCAAGCGCGGCCCCGCCTACGGGTTCAAGCTGCAATCCTTGGACACGCTGATGGACACCAAGTCGACGGACAAGCGAGTGTCGCTCCTCCACTACATAGTGGCCACCATCAGACAGAACTTCCCGGAGCTGCTGAACTTTGATACCGAGCTCTTGTATATCGACAAGGCAGCGCAAGGTATGCGTTTTATTTGATTTTTTATCAGCAAATGATGCAGTTTCCATATTGTAAGTGGAGGCTGCTGACTACGTACATTTATAGCCAACTTTACAGGGTTTTGTTGTACCACTGCTCCCCTTCTTTCAAGATCGTGAAACTATAGTTAGCCTAAGGTGGTACCAATGTCGCCCTGATGTAGCAGCAGCTGTAAACCATTATTTGTGATTCAGTTGAAGAGGTGCTGTTGCTGGCTACACGTATAAATGATAACCATCTCAATCCCTAGAAGTAGCAGAGTATGTGTGTAAGGCGTAAGGCAGGATTTTAGTTTTATTTTTGAGGTTGAATGTGGATGGCCATTGGCCATTATCATGGTCTGTACCAAATGAAAAATAATCAAAATCAAAATCAAAATCAAAATATTTTTTTTTATTCAAAGTAGATTCTTTACAGAACTCTTTTTGAACGTCAATAAACTACCACCGACTCGTAAGGTGTTTCGTTTTGGAGAAGAGTCGGCGAAAGAAACTCCAAAACACACATCTTTTTATCTTTAAGAAGTAATTTACAAATAATAACTTAAACTAATGGAGCAAGTGGAGCTGGAGTCGTTTCTGACCATATGAGTTTATCATTTAGATAATCATTGGCTCTATAATACGCCTTTTTTATTTAATTAATTAATTAAAACAATATGAGGACATCGGCGCATATGTTATACGTCATGTGAACGGTTTGCATCGATCGTTAACTGAAGAAATAAATAAAAACTATCGACAATACCTGCCCCGTCGATTTTAGAAGGTGCAGGAATGTTGCTATACATTTATGTGTGTTTTTGCATTGAATGCATGATTTTTGTCGATACTTATGTGTGTGTGTGTGTGTGTCGCGCAGTGTCGCTGGAGAACGTGGTGGCGGACGTGTGCGAGCTGGAGCGCGGCATGGAGGCGGCGCGGCGCGAGGCGGAGGCGCGGCCGCACGCGCACGCGCTCGTGCTGCGCGACTTCATGCACAACGCGCTCGACAAGCTGCGCCGCCTGCGCCAGGGGCCCAAGCCCGCGCAGGTCCCGCCCCCGCCTCTCGCTCGACATCTCGCTCCACGTCACTACGACACACGAGTGCTGATAAACGGCAAATCACAACGCATACGTCTTTAGGTGATACGGGAAAGGGTCCTACAAATAATCTGTACGGCGGTGACTAAGGAACATTAAGGTGACTGTAGCACTTATGACCAAGTATAGCCCGGCCTTTGTAGAAGATAAAATATAAAAATAACCACGCAACGCCAGATGCGATCATGAATTGCTGTGAGTGACCGCTGGCTTCCATGCTAAGAAAAAAATATTAAGTCGATAATAACAACAGTTGATAACAACTGCCATAAGGACACACGGCAGGCGATAAACGTTGACGGTGGCCGTATGGGTAATTTCAAAATATTCGTCATACGATTATTAACCCTTATCTCCAAGACTCTATCTCTCTCTCTCTCCCTCTCTCTTATTTTAAAGACGACCGCCAATACGATGATGCCACTGTTTCCAGGACTCGTTCGCGGAGTGCGTGGAGTACTTCGGCGAGGCGCCGCGCGGCATCGACGCCAACGCCTTCTTCTCGCTGCTTGTTCGATTCACGAGAGCCTTCAAGGTAACCAATATGAGCCTATGGGTCTATTTTGACCACAAACCATGTTTACATCGAATCTAATCCATATATCACATGCTTAATGGATCTTTGACCCATTAATAGAGTTACATACAGATATAAGCTTCTGTTAGCGCCATCTACCATCTACCTATCAAATTAAATGAAATCACGCATTACTACCGCTCCAGCGATATATACGTTTTAATTGTATACATCAACAAGTAGGGTCAGTTCTCATCCTTAGGAATTTCCCACAATCGCCTTTTTTGAGTTGAGTCAGTACAGGCAATCCTTGACTTACGTCGTTTCGAGTTACGTCGAACATTGTTTTAACACTATTCCTCAAACATACGTCAATTGTTTCGATTTCCGGCATACGAGAATTCACTTGTCGTCAATAGAATTGATAGAATTGCTATAGAGGATAGAGGTAGAATTGATAGTTTCTTTAAGCCAAGAGTTTAATTTATTATTATATATATACCTATGTTATATATATATCTATCTGGTAAACATATGAAAAATATGTCTCGGCTTACGTCGTTTCGATTTACGTCGCGTATTTCGAGAACCTAACAAGCCGTGAGTACGAGTACTGCCTGTATTCTATTAAGCATGCGATATATCTAAGCTATATATTTGAGGTTATTTTGAGGCACACTATCGTTGGAAATGGATTTTGTAGGTTAATTTTGATGCAAAATACAGTTAAGTCGATTTTGACAATTAATTTAGAACTTATGTGAGTACGATTGGGTTTATTTTGGTCATGACTTTGTATTTCGACTTTCGAATTCACGACTAAATTACAATTGAGTTGTTTTTGACCCTCACTTTAATATTAAAAATAAATCTTTATTTCTCATAAACCATTTTTGATTGTTACCCATGACTTAGAGTACATTCGGACGATATGCAACCGCCCATTTCGTAAATAAGTAAAGGATTTTTTGTGCACTGGCTTGATCAAAACACACTGACTCAACAAATTTTAAACCATATTGAGTATGTATAGGTTACATGTAATGTTATTTGTGAAGTAACAATTTACTAGTGGCAAATTAAATCTCGTACTTATTATCATTTCAATTTTATTACAGACGACATCTTCACATAATAACAAACATACAATATATATTTTTTTTTATGTGAGAAGAGTAATAAATGAACATGCAAACCACCTGATGTTAAGTAGTCGCAGCCCATAGACATTCAAGTACAACCACAAACACGACTGAAATCCTATCTGAGCTTTAACGTAGATACGTTGCTACTCCCGAGGACTAAGATGGTCGCCTCGCTTCAAAGTGTAGCCGGCAACCGCACCTCTCTAACCGAAACACAATTAATGCTTTACGGTGGATTATGAGGGCGGCGATGGTACATTCCGGTCGAACTGATCTTCTTTCACCTTATATATATAAAATAAAAAATAATACTTGCAGCAAGCGGACGCAGAAAACGAGCAACGCCGGCGGCTGGAGCAGGCGGCGCAGCAGGCCGACCACGACCCCAACAGGGTCAAGATTGTACAGAAGAAACAGCAGGTAACGCACACCCACATCCTAGCACTGTACACAATATACTTGTACTTAATACATCCTCTGTACATATGATACTTGTTCAAAAAAGGTGCAAAAAGTGCTCTCCTTCAAAGCCGGCGATGCATTGGCGATTCCTCTGGTGTTGCAAATGTCCAGGCGACGGTGACTGCTTCCCATCAGGCAGTCCGTCCGCCTTATCGTTAGGTTTAAATGTAAAAAAAACATACTTAATAGGTTCCCTGTACATAATATACTTGTATTTAATAGGTCCTCTGTACATATTATACATGTACTTAATAGATTAGCTGTACATTTACCGATTTGAAGCCCAAAGTAGCATTAACGTTTTTCAAAATTATGTACAGGATTTTGAACGTGATATTTTTGCATATAACAGTATGAATCTATATATGTGTTACACTAATTTTGTTCAGCGATATTTCGAAAAAACAATTTTTTCTTATTTATAACTAGTAAAGTTAACAAAAGTCAATTTAATATAAAAAAAAAAAATTAATATTAAAATGAATATTATTTATATGAAAAAATCGTGACTATTACACAGTACAGTAATATTATCCTTTTTTATTTGATAAGAGTTCGAAAATTCACTTTTAACAAATACACAAAAGTGATATTTCTGAATCAATTTTTGCACAGTTCATAAAAAAAAAATATTAAAAAAAATGTATTATATTAAAAGCTGTAAAATATTATTTGGCTTAGTGGCTCTGTGTACAACGCTTACATTGGTGAATGGAGTCGTGCGTTTGATGTAGTATTTGGTTGCATTCCGTTGATCTGCCAACTCATGGATATCGGGCCTACGCTCATATACGTCATATCAAAAAAAAATCTAATATTTAGCAACAGTCGCATCAGTCGTCATTTGGACAAGCAACAGATCGGACGTCAAAGTAATTTTGAATAAAAAAGTCTTCTATAAAAAATATTACGCATAAGCTTCATAACCAATAAACATAAGATTGAGTAACCCTGATGGCGATAGATCGGATATCAATTGTAAAGAAAATCAAAAAATAACACAAAAAATTGTATATATTAAAAAGAAATTAAGATAAAAAAAATGCATATATATTTTTCAGTTATTCAAGTTTTTATTGATCGTATAAACGTGTTACTTTAAATGTAATGTAATGTAATCTTTATATATTCTATAATGTAACCTAATCTAACAATGCAGTCACAAAGCGGCGTATGAAATAACGTTTCCATTTAATTCATTTTTCGTGATTTTAAACTAGACCCGATGTTCGTCTGTTGACAAGTCAATGTTGCGTTTTTTTTTTCGTAATCCAGCCTTGAGAAGTTAAACCGATAACTCTTTTGTACAAATATTTCAAGTAAAATGTGAATGCTTGATTTTTGTTACAATAACTTTGTATATAGTGTTGCTAGCTACATCGCTGTTTTACGTTTTCTTACTAATGTTATTTTTGATCATTTTATTTATGTATTTTTTATTTCGAACTTTTACAAAACACGTAATTAAAAAAAAACAAAATCAATTCACTTATGGACAGTAATTTAATTGAGTGTCTGAATGCCACAGAGTTACTATTAATTACAAATATTTCTTTTTTTTTTACTTATTTTTTAACAACAAAAAATACAAGAAATGCTATAAAAACACGATGTCACTATGAGCGAAACGTTTGAATGATTACTAAGAATTTATTTTTAACATTTTTTAAATTAATTGTATTGTTATGTTTTTAGATAATGAATAATATAGAAGTACTTAGGTGACGGTGTCACTTGTAACGTACTGGTTACACGTACGATGGTTTGATTTCATTTATAATAATTCATTAATTTGATTATAACACGGTGTTGGTTTTATTTTTGGTATTTTATTTTTTATTTATTTGTAGATATGGCAACATCTGTCTTTATTAATATTTACATATCTCTAGACAATATTTCATTATAGTTTAATGATGAAACTAACTTAAGTGTCACATGGATTTTTATGAACTTTAATGGAGGCGCCACAGTCTATGTGAAACTGTCAATTTTGACAGATTTTCTATGAAATAAATTTAGTTCCAATTTTCGCCATGTTCATATAAATCCTTGTCGCACTGTAAAATGCAATTTTCCCATTTCCCCTCCAACGAGTGTTGCCACATCTACATTATAGAGTATAGTAAAGTAGCGTGGTGATGGTAACACCGTGATGAATTTCCTCGCAGAGGTTTAACTACGCGGCGGTCAGTGCGGGCCTGCTGCAGCAGCAACTGGCCCAACTGAGGCAAAGCGTAGAGCACTAGCGACACTAGCGACTCTAGCGCTAGACTAGTCAGACTAGTCGGCCGCCGGACGTATACGGTCTGGGCGTAAGTCGATCTTGTTCAGGGGGCCTTAAGTGTTGCGTGTGTGCGTGTTTGTGTACTAACGTTGCGTGTGTGCGAGCCGGCTGCGGTCGGTGGCTGGTTGCCGCGTTGCTGCGTTGCGGCATTGATTGGTGTATAGTTTCGTTCACACACTTTTGATTATCACAGAGAGCTTAGAGATTTTTTGATAATCAAAAATATGACTCGCTTTGATAATTGATGTAAATTAATTCATTTCTATAAACATTTATGATTTGTTCGTACAGTCCTATTATGCCTTGCGACCAAAAAAATAGACTGAATTTTAATTTTTTTAAAAATAAAGGTACATTTGATTTCACAGTAGAAGTATTCTAATAAATGATTATTGATTTTACGGTCATAAAAGGATTTATTTTCATATTTTTATTTATTTCGGTATCCTATTTTATATAAATAAAAATTGCAAATCATATATTTAATAACAGTAAAAAAAGTATATACAAAAATGTAAGTATTATATTAAAAAATGCAAAATGGAAGAGGCTATACTGAGTTGTAACTAACAAACCATACACCAATTAATAACACTAGCAACACTGGAGAGAGTGACTAATACGGCAACACCGGGGTAACTCACAGAGGATGCGCATGACGGGGCGTCACGGGGGGTGGGGGTAGCCTCCCCTAAACACGCTTGGCATGATCACCTGATCACATAAGGGCATTATTTGACACTGACGATTTGCCTTATTTGTCAAATATTGACAGAAATTTTGACATATACATGTATGATAATCGTATTGGCCTTCAATTTAAATTAAAATTCATATATTTAATTTCATTGTAAGGTATTTACATACACTTAATGAATAACTTTTAGTACGTAAGTAAGACCAAGAAAGAAAAATGACAGCTTCTTGAGGTTTGACAGAAAAATATATAACGCTATTTAATAATGTACGTCTTAATGACGTCATTTTTGTCATTAAAAATATAGGAGACTAGTTGTATCCGCGACTTCGTTTTTCTGAATTTTAAGATAGGTAAAATAGAGATGTGTGCTCAATCCGCAAGATACAGAATAACAAAGTGTATTTTATAATGTAACCTCAGACTAAAGGCTACAAAATATAATCATTTTCATTTTAAATCTGTCCAGTCTTTTTCTCAAGATACGGTAAAACGGAAAGGCGTATAGTTGTAGTAGAAAAAATTTGATATATCGCTACTCTAAAACAAAAGGGCCACAACGCGAATAGACCTAATTTTACAGGAGAGCCATTTAAAGTTTAAAAATCAGTTCTTGTATAATTGCTCTGTAATTTTAAAACTGATAAATAGGTGTTATACACTGTTAGATTAATATTTTTATTCTGCTTTTAATGGTTGATTCGGATATGTGACCGACAAAATTTGAATTTTTACAATTAAAATGATTTTGAATATTTTTGATTTGTGGCCCTTTTGTTTTAAAGTAGTGATATGTAAAGATGATAATAATTATTGAGATGTCAAGATTTAAGAAAAATTAAATATTCACGGTTGACATTTTCAAAAAAAATCCCAGTTTTATTATATGTATAGTTAAACTTAAGATTTCAATAATATAAACAGTCGAATTCTTTTAACATTTTTGTATTAAGATCACAATTATTTTCAATCACAATCAATAAGACAATATTGTCAATGCCTGACGAATGGGGATTGATGATAAATGAAAAGTAATTGAATCATGTGATTTAAATAATCAATTTAGATAATTTAAATTGTTTTTCAAATTTTTCCCACAAAAATTCCTAGTGCATTTTGACAAATAAATACTTATGTAACAATTACATTACGGAAACAATTCTTTGATTTGTGTAATTGTTAATGTTTGACAAATAAGGACATTCGTCACGTAATAAGGCCCCCTTCACATCCATGTACGGTGGGCCACGCGGCTGTACTAACCAGTGTTTGAACGTATGAAGGGATCATACAGCTTTACTCGCCATTGCTGTTTATGGCTGAAATAGGTGGTGTCTTCGTCACAATTTTTTACTAGGCACGGAGAAGTGTATTAGCCCTTTTATTTCTTATTACGAACAGAAGAGTGAGATGAAGGGTTTAGCCCTCGTTTCCCTCTATCAGTTATTATTAGTAGCATAGTATTATTATTTATTAGTAGGATTTAGTCTCTCACGTTCTGTGGACACTGTTTGAAGAAAATAATAATAATTTACTATTGATACAACTATTAAAACAATAATATGGTTGTAAATATAAGAAAGTAAAATAATTTATAGTTTGATTTTATGATTAATAGTAAATATCAGTCAAAAATATAATATTTTTTATTTACATATCGCTACTTTAATACAAAAGGGCCACAAATCAAAAATATTCCAAATCCTTTTTATTGTAAAAATCAAATTTTGTCAGTCACATATCCGAATCAACCATTAAAAGCAGAATAAAAATATCTTTCTAACAGTGTATAACACCTATTTATCAGTTTTAAAATTACAGAGCAATTATACAAGAACTGATTTAGAAAGTGTAAATGGCTTTCCTGTAAAATTAGGTCTATTCGCGTTGTGACCCTTTTGTTTTGAAGTAGCGATATGCACGAGAGACCAATATATTATGACTACTATTGGTTGTCTGGTAGAGAATAATTTCAGCATTAAGTCCGCCTTTTGTACCACATTTTTTGTATTTGGTATAAACAATAAATAAATAAATATTGAAAAACAAATTCTAAAGAGTGAAATGATAGCCCTTCATCTTTTTATTTAAGAGCAACGTTAGGAAAAGATGATTTTATTTTCTCAATACTTTTAATTATATTATCATGACTCAGTGTCACATTGTTGTGACTCAAACTGTCATATTATCATTAACTTTTTTAGCTTTAGTTGAGAATTATAATCGTTTTTTGTTTGTCAATAGTTTTTATTATATCATGACTTAAAGCGTCATTTTACCCTGACTCAGAGTGTCACTGTAACTCAAAGTGTCACTCATTGTTGAAAGTGTTACTAACATGATAAATAAATAAATAAATAAATAAACATAAGTCTTTAACACACTTATATAATAATTATATGAGCCGCCCACCGTATTAGAAGTAATTTAGTTCACATCAGTGAGAATAGAAAAACAACATGTAAAGCGTCACGAAACATTAGGCATTTAGACACATTATAACTTAGGTCCATAAAAAATTAAGGAAGTCCAGTAGCTAGAATTTACTGACCAAAAATTTAATGATATATGATTCTCTTATATGTTTAATTTTTTGCTTATTATATTTTGATGGTTAATACCGTTTGCTTCCTAAATTTTTTAGCATGGATGGTTTTGAGTGGAGTGATGTAGGGTTATGAACTAGAAGATAGACCCCGTAATATTGCATTTCCCTTACCCATAGATCACAGTACAATTTTCATAGATATTGGAAAAAAAACAGACACATTAGTGAAATAAACTTTTTTCACAGTTATCAATGTTTTACATTATATTTATTAATACTTATAAAGGTCTGTCGTAGACAAGTTACCGAATAGATTCCTAAAAACATAGTTTCCAATATAATATCGAAAACTTATCTGTAACTTTTATACTTTCCGTAATTTTCACATAAATCCCATACTCATCGCAACATCATCACTTTCTGATATTAGCGGAAACTGTGTTTTCGATTTTGAGTAGCCAATATCTTATATGAAAGTGAATGTTATTGATATTTTTCATTCGGTATTTGTTAAAAATGACACCAAGTGTAGTAATTTGTTTTCTTTACCTCTGTCATTTTT
Source organism: Phocides pigmalion okeechobee (assembly GCA_018251015.1). Taxonomy (NCBI): domain Eukaryota; kingdom Metazoa; phylum Arthropoda; class Insecta; order Lepidoptera; family Hesperiidae; genus Phocides; species Phocides pigmalion. Next base: position 10,973 of record DWON01002857.1, read on the forward strand.
AGTCATGTATGTATTAAAAATATTAATTTTTAAGAGTCTATTTGATTACTTTGTCTATGATCTCTGCTTACCCCGGACGATTTAATTATTGTACTATAAAATCACAAATAGGGTATCTTTTAGTGTTTCTCTAATTGACCTCATAGCTAATTATTGCCCCTAAATCATTAATAAATAACATTTATGTCTGATTCATATTAAAACATTATACATACATATATTGTATAATCCCACTTTTGGGTACGGATCCACCCTCACAATGGGAAGAGTTAGTAATCCATCAAGCTGGCCAAGTGGAGGTTCATAGCTTCCAACGATAACTTACTTAGGTGGCCAGTACGCTCATTTGTTAATCTCTAAAAAAGAACTTGTTTATGCTCAAACCAAAAAATATTTCGTCCAGCCTTGCTCTAGGCACTGGGTCAGGGCACCGTTTCAAGCAGGAGTTTCGGATGAAATATTAATTTTATAATAATAAATATTTTATTAACATAAATTACTTTTACTTTTATATTTTTTACTTTACTTTTGTCATAAATGTAGTTAATAAAAGAAATACTTGATTTTATTATTTTAGTATGTAACGGGTACTCACGATTACACCGTTACACTTGATTACCCGTTACATTTTAATATGTAACGGGTAATCCAGTGTAACTACGTAACATTGTAACTAAGTACCCGTTATATATTAAAATGTAACGGGTACTTATGATTAACGACTTTTATTTCCCAATTAAAGACCGTTAATCATGAGTACCCGCTACACAGTAAAAATATAAGAAAGGAAAAATATAAATTCCACGTTGATATTTATTTAATATCATATATTTTTATAAGGAAATGCAATGGAAAATAATCTACGGAGTTGTCTTACTTTTGTTTTTTTTGCGCTATTTTAACCATTCTTTATATTTGTTGTATTCTATGTACTAATGTTTAAATGATAACAAGTGTATATTTATGTAAATATAATTTCTCTCCTAACGCTGCACTGTGCATGGATTTAACAGGGCATGTGTTTATAATACTATCACTTTTTGCTTATAATGTATTTGTATTCATGGGCTTTAAGCCATAGAAGCGTAGTATAACCTTGCTTTAGAGGAGACAGTCTTTTCAGACGACACAAAAACTTATGTAATTTTGTTTGCTCTTCTTCTAAAAGGGTATTTTTTTTACAAAATAACTAATAGGCTACAAACTTAGTTATATTTTCCTTAATAAATATTTTTTACCAATTATAGGTAGTCATTCATTTCTTAGTTTATGATACGTCTTAATTTATGAAAAAAAAACTGTTTATGACATGACTAATACTAGAGTTGAATAATAGTAAGAGATAGCATTTGTGTGTCTACGCCTCTATGGTTGGAAGCCTGTGATATATTTTTATTTTTATTTAATGGTAAATTAAGTATTGCTATTTCTGCTTTTGCGAAACGGTTTTATTTATACTTAGTGGTATATTAAATAGCGTTGCAAGTTTTATTAAGGACGGTTTCTTAAAATAGAATTATAAAAAAATGCAATAAATCATAAATTTTCTTAGCTTTTTTATAAATTAATGTTTTTACAAGCTATATTGTTGGCATTGTTATTACAATGATAAAAAATTTGAAACTAATTATAATGAAAGTTTAACCTAAAAATCTAAAGGGAGTCCGTGTCCACGTGGCACGGTTCCAAGAATACTAGCTGAATTTCCGCATATTGTTAATTGATTTTTAATCTATTTTTATCAAAATTTCTATATTCTCTATGCTTGTTTTTTAAAATAGTGATTACTTCATATCATACATTAATAGTCATGCCGTTACTGACTACTCTTAAGCTTGGGTCTCATCTCAGAATTACAATCAGATATAGTCAACGCTGGTCAAATACGATTTAGTAGATTTCATACCCCTTATTTATAGTAATATATACATTATAACAAATAATTTATAGTAAAGAGCATTAATCTATATAAATGATTTAATTTTTACTTACGTAATTTTGCCCTTATAAGTTCCTTGTGAATCGTCACGTCTCTATTGAATGTTATAGCATGCTATAAAAGGACTCAATCATTTCAGTAATGAATAATACAAATACAGGTAACAGTTTATAGTATTTTTGGATTATAATTTAAAAAAGTTTGTAAATAGGCATATATATCGCGGGTTTCAAGCTTTAGAGGCGTTATAAAACCCTTACTTTTATAGACATAAAAAGTAAATGATTCTGTTTTGTATTTTACGTAACTTAGCATAAACTTTTCCATCATGTTTTTTTTAAATCGTTTGTCTATATATGTGTACAATACTATGAAATAATTAAACACTGCTGGTTAATAGTTTAACAACAGTTCAATAATTCTAAATGACGGTTAAGAAAATATAACTTTTATTTGTACGCCTCTGAGGTTGGGAGTCTGCGATATGCATTAGTTGATATTACTTGCTCATAGTTTAATTTGATTAGCATTTAGCCAGGTGTCAGCTTTATTTGCATGGCTATTTTGCGATATTAGTTTTTAGACTAATTTAAGGACAAAAGGTAATGTTAGCTTTTATTTACTTCTTGACGTGATAAAAGTGTACAACATATTTTTATGAAGTCTCTGTGATCTGTCCGATAAAATATTAGGTAATACGTATTTTGGTATGTAGGTAAATATTGGTTACCGAACATTTTAAAGAATATTTATTTCTTTACAATGGCGAATTGCAAATGAGATATATTTCTTAATAAAATTAATTATTTTTAATACATCTGACAGTATCAATATAACAACTTCGTACGACAACTTATTCGTGTTTTAAAAACACTATTTACCTTTATATAAAAATGAATAAAATACATAAATATTGTTGGCTATCACATGCTACAACATTGACTATTTTACAACTGTAATATACAACACGTTTTCAATGTTAGTTAATGATATTGACGTAGACGTTAATCAGTAGAAGATGTCCTGAACCTGAACGTCAATTAATACAAGATTTCGTGATACAACTATAGCAGTCAATGTATTACAGAACTTCTAGTCACCGTAGATACGAATTAAAATATTTTTTTTTAATATTGAATAGAGTTTTAATATAACTCTTTTAGAACGTCAATAAACTCTCATCGACTTGTAAGGTGTTTCATTTTAGAGTAGCGACGGCGAAAGATTTTCCAATAGGATACATTTTATAGCGATGTTTCCAATGTGTTACCAGGAGGCGGTGATCAACGAGCTGAAGACGAAGTCTCAAACGGTGGGCGAGAAGAAGCTTCTCCATCAGGACGAGGTGTACAACGGGGCGCTGGAGGACATTCTCCACGGGCTGCGCTCGGAGCCGTACCGGCGCGCGGACGCCGTGCGGCGCTCGCACCGCCGCCGGATCACGTCCCACCGCCTGTCGCGCGGCCTGGACGAGCTGGACGTATGATGTCGGCGATCCGGGACCCTCGCGGGACCGGACACGGACATCGCCACGGACACTGCCATGGGCCCGGACGCGGACACGTCCGCACGCAACGCTGTCACGAACGCACGGTACAAACGTAACGAGCTCCCGGACGCTACGGATATGGACACGCCCCCCGCCAGACACAAACGTAATGAATTCGCGAACTCTGTCACGGACGTGGACACTTCGTCACGCAATGCTCGATACAAACGTTACGAGCTTGCGGACGTCACGGGCGGGAATTCGGATGTACCCGTACACAACGCGACTAAGCGCGATAAACGTAGAAACGTCAACTCGGACATGATTGCATATACAGATACCGGCGCAGATATATCCGTACATAACATGCCGAATGCTAAGCACAATAACCTTAAAAACCTAATCAATACTAACACTGGTGCATGCACGGAAATCGTGACAAACGCCCGGTACACGGGAAACGAGTTCTCGGACGCAATTACAGGCACGAATACGGACGCACGTGACGTCACGAACGGGAAGCACGACAGACGTAAGCTGGTCAAGTCGGATCCGGATATAGCGACAAAGAACATCCGGTACAGGCGGGACTTCGCCGACGCGGACACGGATTCGCCGGTACGCAACGCGGTCATGACGATCAACGCCCGCTGCACGGCGTCCAAGCGGCGGAAGGACCTCGACATGGTGCACAAGAAGCAGTCGATCACGATATACAACATAGAGGACGACGTGGAGTTCCCCGCGAGCGAGGCGGCGGGCGGGCGGCGCGCGCGCGCCTACCGCGTGGTGCCGTGCGACCGCCAGCTGGAGGAGCGCTGCGAGCTCATCAAGTCCACGTACGACGTCATCACGAAGTACACGCGCGCCATGTTCGACAAGCAGAACGAGACTGTCGTCTGAATGGAGTGTCGATCTTTTCTTTTGTCCCGCTAGAGGCGCCACTGTGTTCGGTAAACAAATTTAATGTCAACAAAATTTCATTGTTATTCGTTATTCCATTTCAAAATATAAGTTTTTTTTTTGCAGTGCGGTTTAATGGAAAAAATTGTAGAATTTTTTTAGGGCATACGTAGCGATGTTTTTTTAATACCACTTAAAAGTCATGATTATGATCGCACAATATTATATTAATTGCATATGTCATAAAAAGGTTAAATAATGAAAATTAAAAATATATACTAGTTTTTGAAGAATATGTATAAAAATATATTGTATTAAATTACTTTCATTTGCGTCATTTTGATTATCAAAAACACTAGTGGCGCCATCTGCGACGAACTTTCACAAAACACCCCATATGTGTGTGTGTGTGAGTGTACTCTACGCGTATTGCGCTAGTGTGTGTAATGTAACTGAGGTCACGTGATTCAAAGACTGATTTACCGATGCAATAGTTGATAATAATAAGTGTACACTTGTTGTTTTGTGATTTGTGTACGTTGATGTAAGTGATTTAATGATGCACGAAGCGTCGTTTCATATTTGATCAAATTTAATATTGATATTGATGTTGATGTTGACCGCACAACGCAATACGTGAGAGATTTTTTTTAAACACGCATCATTTATTCCAAGTCACTCGCAGCGTACGCGATATTTTGCTAATGACGATATACAATTTTATTTCTATACAAAAGCTAAGCTTTACGAGTTCACAAGTTAACGATATGCGACGCGACGTTGCGCCGTCGTGCCGTCTTGCCGTCGTGCTCTCTAGGCCCGTAGTGCCGCTAGCAAGGCCTCTTCGATTTAAACGCACAGTTTTTTACTCAATTTTTTCTATAACCCCCCGAAACGTATTCGTATTAATGTAATTTTTACACAATGTTTTGTATTGTAATACTATAGATGATAAATTGTAACAGTGTCCTTATAAAAACAAGTTTACAAATATTATGTAGCCGATAAGCGTATATAGTAGTGTATTACACACCGCTCGGTGGCACACAGCTGTGTTCTGTTGCGTGCGGCGCAGTGCGCGAGCGGCCTAAGTGCATTTATTTATATGTAGCATTTGTACCTACCGATATTGTGATAGTTCGAAAGTGATTCCCCCTAATTTTTTATTGTTTTTTTTTTCTGGCAACATTAAAGACAAATTTGATTTTTAGCTACCTGATGTTTGTATGTATCTGTTATGAAGCGCCTAACGGAATTACTACAAGTATATAATGATATTGGGTTAGGAAAACATTGTAATTATAATAGTTTTGTATTTTAAAATATTTTTAAAATGGCTCATTTATTTGTATTCCAGTTTGATTGAGTTGATTAATTAGCGCGTTCCCTTTTAATTATTTGATAATTAACTGTAATTAATGATTATTTAATAGTAGATGAATGAATAGAGCTGATTTGATTAGATTTGTTCACCATCTTAGTGCTGTTTTGATAATTTTTGTTCGTTAATTTCTGTAAATAATTTGCTCCTTGATTTTGTATCAATGCCGGTTCGTAATAATGCTTATAGAATGTAAATATTGTATTTTTATATTTATATCCGGTTACAGACGTGCGATATGCGAGCACACATTAATGCAAAACGTATCGTATAAATATTACTGCTTATAATTTTTGTACGGAATCGGTATTGTACAAGATTGTGTTTAAAATAAATATGTTAATATAATGTTTAAAAAAAATAATATATTATTATTTCTTTCGTAATATGCACTGTCGTTGCGTTGGACATGTAAATAGGATTTTATTTATATGCTGTTTATAGTTTGAACAATATTACAGAATTTCTAAATCCATATGTATTTTTTTCTGATTTCAAAAAACCCAAGTTAAGTTTTTCTTCCATATTTTTTTTTTTAATTTTAAGTATTAATTACAATTCGTGTAAATAAAATCCTATCTGCGTTTCAACGTGAATAAGGGTGCTTTCCGCACATATTACAATAATATAATGTCTCGATTATGTGTTCGTTTTTTTATTTAATTTTTAACGTAATTTTCGAATCGCATTTTTTGAGAATTGTTCTAAATTTTACAGGGTTAGAACGTGCACTACATGCACAAAAACTGAATCGTTAAGACTAATTTGGTTTTTGTTACCTTATCAGGATTATTGATCTGTTTCATTGATAACTTGTGACGTTACGATATTATGTTCCAAAAGTTATTGCGACTGGTTCCCAATTATAAACAAATTTATAAATTAAACCGACTGCCTATGAATCTCGTTTTTTTGTGTAAATTTTAATGTTACAAAAAGTACTGATTGTTTGTTGATGGGTGAAGTTTTTTTTAAGACAGCAACACTGAGTATGTCTTACAGTAATATAACGCTGGTATGCCCCGAGTTTAAAGTGATTATACACATTACACTAACTTAGTAGTCTATCTGATCTAAGTAGTCACCGCAACCAGGTTTCCATTTATATATAGACATAGGTTAGCCATGAAGTTAGTCAAATACCGTTGCTTAGTGGATCAAATATCGTTGATATGACAATAGTACGTAAAATAAGTGGATCTTTGTGCTCGAATTTGAACACTAGGCATTCTAGTTCATTCAGGAACTAGAATTTTGCCACTAAATTTATTTTTTAATAGGTGGATATGCAAGTATGCAATGCAAAGATCATTCGATTATGTGAAGGCAATTGTTTTTATATTAATATAAGAGTGAATACTGAACTTATATGTATGTTTATAATTGGGACAAAGTTGATTTAAGTTTAGTAGAAGTTTATGATAATGTTTTGTACTGTATAGTTATTTTGTATGTGATGTGTACATGAGAGTTTTAAAAATTTCGTTCAAATTGCATGTACGCTAGTGTTAGAAACAGTATTCAGTGATGCAATAAACAACATACATTTTAACGTTTGTTTTATTTTGTACTCATAAATATTTTTTCATAGACTTGTGAAGCATTTCTATCGTGCACTGTAAATTGAGGCGACAGTCTTAGTCAGCAAGAGTAACATCTACCTAAATATGGTCAATGTAGAAAAACATTGACATAACTACATTTTGAAAATGTTACAGAAAGAAGAATCTGTTATTGATAGAATATTTAATATAAAAGTGTGAATTTATTAAAATCAAATGAATATTTATTTGCGCAAATTATGGTTACAAAGGTCTCTGTACTTGTAACTATTCACTCACAATTATTTTGAGAACAATATTGAATGTTTGTCTTGTACTATAGCATTTATCCTTTTGGTATAAAAATTACAAACTTTCAAAGAATTGAAATATGAACATGTTTAAGAAAATGTCTTTGTCAATATATTACTACAAAAGTAATATGATATACATCTAATAAGTTGTCCTGTTTGATGGATGTAGTTCCAAGTTAGTGATCCAAATGGATGTAGTTGTCCATGGACGCTAGCTGTTAGCTTGTCTGCTAGCTTATCTATCAATTTTCTAACATAAATAAAAATAGATCTTTTCTTCAATAAAGACATATGTATATTTAAAAAAATAACAATTGTTATTTACAAATTAGAAGATTTAGGTTTTTAGTCACAAAAATAATATAAAATTCCAATAAATGGTTTCTTTTTAAAAGATAATTTGGATAACAATAAGGTATATCTTGCAAATTACAAAATTTGAATGGCTTAGCTATTTTTCAATATTTTTTTATTTGCAATACTCTTTATCCTTTTCACAATAGTATCAACTTCAGCCATCGCCCCAATGCCTGTGTCCCCACACATCAGGGTTTTCTCAATTGGTGGTATTTCCTCATGGCCCCATTCTTTCAGTGTTGCTATTTGTTTTGACGTGAGTGGGTGTTGCCACATCCTAGTGTTCATTGCCGGACAGAATAGTAGAGGTTTTGAAAAGTCCCATGCTCTTGTTGTGCAAGTGAGCAGGTTATCGCAGATACCCTAAAATTAAATACAACTTATTTATATTACATATGACAATATATACATACATGAACATCACAATCAAGGTAAAGGTCAATCATCAATCAATTTAAAGGTGGTAGAACCGTTAGAGCGCGCCCAGGGCGGCACCACCGCCACCTTCATAACCCGCCGTAAAGCAACATGTTCTCCATGTATTG
>DWON01002858.1:0-19435 GCA_018251015.1 Phocides pigmalion okeechobee
AGCACGCCGTTTGGATGACAATGCATGCTGAGCTATGTGACGTCATATATAGCTTATTGGATAAAATATTGTTTTAAAAATTAATTTATTCCATTGTTATTTCCACTTTAAGATAATTCATGAAGTACAGCAACTTCTTGCATGGGATTTCCTAAACGTAAACTTACATTGAAGAGTTCCATCCATACACTTTCAGATACGTTGATCTTGAGTAATAACTTTCCGATAGAGAGGTGAAAGTTAACTACAGCCAGCACTATTTCCTCGAAAACTTAAGCAATAACTTTTTAGTTTACGTTAACTTTAACGTGAGTGGCTGTACTAGCGAAGTGTGTATCACTTGTTTATGTTCAATGTTTTACAGTAAACACTAAGCTTGTCAGACTTATGGCAAGTTGATCATCCACTACTTCGTTTATGTATCCTTTCTTATAAATCAAATTTTATATAACAACTGAATATGGTTAAGACAAGCATATAATTAATAAAACTTAAATGTAGACGCTATACACTTATTATAACGAAGTCAGTGTACTTTTTTTATTATTGACTATTTTAAGATTCTTTTTTTAATTTCAAGGTCCAAAGAGTGGAAAATATATTGAACTATCTCGTAATGCTAACAGAAGTCGTCTTATAAGGCCACATCAACATAGTTTAAGGATGTAAATTGCGTATTAATATCTAAGCTAAGTGCATAATTATATATCTAAGGTAAGTTTCAATTTAAATTTTATTTATATTACATCTATAATTACATTTAACATCTCAAAACTATTTGTAATAAAAGCTCAATATAGTCATCACAAATATAAACGAAAAAAATGTGCGCCGTGGCAACGGAAATTTATTCCTAAAGTACACTTGTCTTTAAATATGACATGCAAAGAAAATAACAAATCATGCATGTATGAAAATTGTTTCATTGACCTTTCATTTCAACACAACTTTCAAAACAACTTAACACTGCAACTTAGGTTTTCCAAGATCTTGTGATTAATTTTCGTACTTTACATTATAATATACCTGTCGATTTGCCAAAATTTAAGCTAACATATTATCGTAACTTAGTTCCGATATTAAGCCATGTTCACCATGCACTAAGGGTTAAGAAGTAAACATTAAAAAACAAAAACAGTCGTAGATAGGAATAGACAAACAACTTTGTTTTTCTGCACCAATTTCATTAATATATTCTAATTTCATTTCATTAAGTCAAACTCTAGTCATTGTGTATATGTATTTTCATTTCCTACTAAACAACGTGCGAGTGTTCGTCAATCGTAAACTGTTGACCCACAGGTTAATTTCCGTGAGTGCTCTGTTGATACTGTAGTACTTTAAAGACTTAACAACCATTCAAATGTGATAGCGTTTCTATTCTAACCTGCATGAAATCAATGCTACACAGATAATAAAAATCCTAAGTAACCTTTCCGCCTTACTACTTATTTTTGTCTTAAGTTCCTCTATCCACTATTTGTAAACCTTACACGCTATGATCTCTTAAAAAGTCTTTTTAAGCTTGCTTTGAAATGTAGTACATATGTTTTTTTTATGAATTTTATTTTTACAGATTTGTAGAATTTTGATATATTACAAATCAGATCAGATCAGATGAGAGGTATTGTACCGTATAGTAAGCGTGTTCGCTCGTTTTGACTATGTTAAATACCCGGTTAGTACATGTAATGGCATAGTTTTTTTTTATTAAAATTATTTTTATATTCAAAGTTTCTATTTATCAATGTCCCTCGGACACGATTACCCTTGACTTGTGTTTTGAAATATATTTGTCTATATGCTCCCTCTAAATCATCCCAAACAAGTTATATAGTATTAAAACATGCAAAAAAAAATATTTATATTATTTTTATTACATACAAACTTATAATTTTAAATTAAAATTCTAACTAGGAACATCATAAAAAATACCTTTCGATAATCGAAGCAAAACAGACTACAGATTGAAGTGCATACATTGCAACATTAAATGGAATAATATATTACACAATCAATTTTATTTCCCTTCATTTTATCACGAAACACCTAACACGGTACAAATTAAAATTCACAGCTTGCCCTTTCGTGACTAGTAAATAACGTCGTAAGGTACCAAACATTTATTAATTTTCTGATAATATTGGTTTCATCAATTGATTTTTTTTATGTGAAAAGAGTAGCAAACGAGCATGCAAACCCCCTGATGTTAAGTAGTCGTAGCCCATAGACAACCACGTACAACCACAAATACGGTCGAAATCCTATCTAAGCTCGAACGTAGATGGGTTGCTACTCCTGAGAACTAAGATAGTCGCCTCGCGTAAACGTGTAGCCGGCAACCGTACCTCTGCAATCGAAAAACAAGAAATGCTTTACGGCGGATTATGATGGCGGCGGTGATACATCCCCGGTCGAACTAATAGTTCTCCCACCTTTAAAATTGTATAAATTTATAAAATCCATAAGTTATGAGTTCGAATTACGATAATTTTTATACCAAAATTTGGAGATCTATTTCTACTAAATTAAAATGTAGTAGCTAAAAATAGCGTTCATTAAAAGGCGATCTGTAGACTCGTGGTCGAGGTCGTCACATGGCTGTCGCCGAGTGTCGCCCGGGGTCCGCGCCGACGCTGAAACGAATTTATCGTGTTAAACAAATACAGCTTCGGATATATTAATTCTGTAAATATTTCATCATAGCTTTTAGATCAATCATTCGAATTTAAAAAGCTTTGAAACTCCGATACGAAAATCCTATAGAATTGATATTATGAAAAAAGCAAATATGCTACATTCCGTCTGGTGGTAAGTGATCATGGATTTATACCTAATACCATATAGGACATCACGTCTACCTTAGGTAGATCGATATGTGCGTTTCTATCGTACATATCGAAATGGTAAATATAACACCTTTCAAACCATAACATCCCTCCTTTTACAAAGACTAAATCAATTCCTGGTACCACATATTTTGAGGATCACAACTGATATTCAGTATACGCTATGGAAAAGTTACAAATGGTTAAGTGGAACATACGGTAGGATAATAATAATTATATCTCAACCCGATACCGAGCGTTCACGTTCGTTGGAAGTGCAATAACCTTTAACATTATATCGCGATGGTTTGATTAAGATATAATTAATTTTTAGTTATGGTTATCAGCTATTAGATATTTCAAGTATTTGATTAATTTTTTATGAAAATCAGGTACTAAAATTCATATTTATATGCATATGATGCAACGCAGACAAAATAATACTATATCTATTCTATGCTACCGGCCCAGCTTCGATCAGGTAATAGAGTTTACATTTACTTGAAATATTTTTCTTTTATACATGAATGAATTCAATCATTACCTAGTTGTAAAAACTAAAAATTAGAAAAATCTATTTCGAACAACGACTGAAGTACTATATTGAATTTAACTATTTAATTTCTCACACAATTAACAAAAAAAAAATACTTATTCACCAGCACGTTCCTCAGGAATCACTCTACTATCGCGAACAGATAGACAGATAAACAAGACGGTGGGCTTTGTTTTAAAATGTTTAGACATATGAGATACACTGTAAATGTTTATACATATATTTTTTTAGTCCATTTAATAAAAAAAACCTTACATAAGCACCGTAACTATGTCTACGTCGTCGGTTTTACAAAATTTTCAAAAATGAGAGTTTTTTGATCGACATAATTTAGTTACATGATAAAAAACGTATAAGAAGCCTCAATGTCAATAACGGTTAAGGTTTCTATGTTCAACAAAATCTATTCCGAGATTTTTCTCGTTTGTAGTAGGAACAAGCAAAAGTGCGGCTTCTGATAACCTACTTTATCCTTTTATGTATTTCTATCTCGTGGTTTAAGCCGGCAGTTAGGTATTTGCACTAAAAGAGAAGAAAATACAAATTACATTTCTTATGTACATTTGTGAAATGGATATTAAAACGACATCCTTGGATCTTTCCAATTGTGGTAAAGATGTACGAGTACGTGATAAAAATAAAAACACTTACATTCATATTTTTTAAATAAAATAATTTTATAAAGTCATATATGTCTTGCAATTGCTAAAACCAATATTATGTTAAATTAAATATATGTGATTTGCAGTTAGTTACAGTGTTATTTACGAATAAGGACACGTAACACAGAGTTTTAATATGTGCCGTGGTATGTGTGCAGTATATATTACTCATATTGCAATACCTTTTAATTGTGATTCCATGTATAAATGATCCCATAGAGCCCAAACCCAAAAACCCTTTGGAGCTTAATTATCTAAATATTAAGTCGACCCTTGATCATCAACCCATTTGATTGACTTTGAAACGACGCTATTTGCGTATTTTAATCATTTAAAATATAGAATAATTATATACCATATTTCATATTGTATATGCAGTGCCGTATGATTGGGTTTTAGTAGAAAGGTATTTTTACCGGCCCACTTATATATGAGCCCATCATCTTTATGTTCAGAAATAGGAACGTCTTGAATAAAAGTGTCTATTTGCCTTCGGATTAACTGCATCGTTGTTTGTTGGTACGAATAAAGTTTTCTACCACAAACATACAAACAAAAGTTTTCTACCACAAACACTACATCGGTTTAATGAAAACCAAGTTATATGATTTGTTTAAAGTTTAATAACTAAACCAGAAGGAAATTAAAGTTAATCAAACGAAGACTTTAGAAAACATGCTACATAATTAAGTTTAATCATTATAAACGACAGGAACGCAACGCATGTTCACCCCATACCTCCATTATCCTGTAAGCACCCACTTCACAATAGCTTACTTTGAGTAAAAATTATGTTTGTATATATTTTGCCTTCTTTGAAGTTCTTCGTTCATTGAGAGCCATTTTTCTTTATGTTATGGTTATTTTACGTATTAACAATTTAGCTTTTAGAATGCCTATATATTTCATAAAACCAGAACATTATTATACGTCCTATGTACCTAATTCCAATACGAATTTATTCACAAAATGAAATATCAAAAATGAGTAACGGCTCTGTTTGGTTTATAGTAAAAGAAACGCTTAAAATTTATAGATAAGTTGAATATAAGTTATATGTATCTCACATTTAACTTGTTAACTACAACTATCGTATACAAAAATAGGTATACTTACATTATAATATATATATTGTGTTCAAAGGATGGCGAATAATACGACGAAGCGTCGTAGTTAACTTGATACGTACTGTAGACACAAAATGTGTACTAAATTGATTTAATTTTTCATTGTCACCTAAATTATACGTTCTAAAACACGCTACAAAGAGAAAATGTATCTTTATAAAATTGTGTTGACGACATAATGTCTTTACGATATAATGAAGATTAAACGGCACCTGTAAATTTTAAATCTTTTTGACAAGACATGCTTTATTATGGTTTATTTATATAAGATAGGTTAATGGTGCCACGAAGTTCTTATATCTACTGAGGAGTAATATTCGTAAAACATTTCATTATATATGACTAATCATTAACCAGCGCACATAAAGCAGCTCCGTAACACGCTTTCTTCTGATTAGCTAAAATATTAATATCTCGCGCTGATTTTTTTAATATAATGTAGCATTTTACTTTTATATGTCGATTATCAAAAGTAAAATAATTATTAAAAAAAATTCAACAGCTCTTGTATTTGTACTGTGAGTTTAGCAATAGAGATATTTCTCCCTCTTAATGCAACAGCCGTTTGTGCTAGTAATACTGAGAAATACTATCAGACATTTTTGAAAGAAACAGTCATCTCAAATGATTACAAACAAACAAATCTTGCTGTTTTATAATGTCAGTAAAGATTGGAATTTATGTCCTCAATTTCGCATTAACAAATAAATCAATTTAATGTGATTCAAGGGATTTAGAAACGTTATATTGGACCGCCTATGATGTATCGCGGTGATATTTTACAAGGTGTCGACGTTGAAACACATTTCTAAATATATTTCTCTTTTTATTAAAATTTGCACAATATGTTATTTCCACACTAAAGTAAATACCGATATTACCAAATCGTCAATAATTATTATTGTATTAACCTCTCCATCTCCTCCCTTCCCACTTTATTTTCTATTTATCCATTTTGATCAATTAATATTGTAAATTGATGTATAAAATGTAATAGTTGATGTTTCTATAGACTTTTCTTCTTTAGATTTGTAAATGAATTTAAAATAAATTTTATATAGTATTTTTCAAGTATTTCGTGTGTAAATCAACTATCAAGTAGTATAAATTCGAATTACCTACTCAGTAGGTAAGTCTATTATTAGCCCAGTATGCTGACTTTTCAAAACTATTTATCATTCTAAAGATTATTATTTGAAATTAACTTGAAAATATTTCCCATCAACAAAAAGTGGCTAAAAATAACTAATATCAGTTATATAATATTTTCTTGAACCATCGTTCAGGTGACAAGAACAATCTAAACACTTCTACGTAAGTCATCGCTAGAAAACTTTCTAGACCAGCTAAGTGCATTTTTCAAGAGACAATCTTAAGAACAGAGTAGAAATCTACTCTCTTCCAATGTACGTGGAAAATGTTATCGACATAATGGAATTGTGAAAGGAGTTTAATAAAAGAGTAGCTACCACATTATTGTATTGAAAAATGTGATCATAAGAAAACTCTCCTCGGCATGAAATTCTTCTACCATACGATTACTTGTTTGTCTCGTCTAATATCATACGATAAAATCATGCAAAGACATGTCGGTAATTTACATCATAAACGATCTACAAAATTAAGCAGCATCGATCACAGTCACCAATTGGATGGATGACCAATGAAACATTCATCCAGGCTTCTGTGCTTCAAAGGACAAGTAAAGTAGAGTAGTAGTAACAGGTGGAGATAGTAATTTAAGTTTGTCCGAAATCTTATGGGCAGGTTAACGACAAACAAGTTAGCTATTAACTCACATTTCATGAGAACGACTTTACTAATTTCATTCATCTTTTTTATAAGTTTCCTTATACTTTGTAGAAAGATTTTATGGAAACAAAAATAGAAAATTGCGCAGTAAATTAGGAAAATATAATGACTATTTAAACTTTTGACATTTGACAGTTTGCTATAAACTTCGCGCTTTTGACAGTTTGTTTTAAATGTTTTTGAAATAACTTTTATTTATATATTAAGGTTCGAATTGATTATTCATAGCTTCGACAGAATATCTGTCGGGTCAGCTACATTTAAATAAAATAATATATTGAACAAGTAGAAAATGTTGATCCAAATATTTTTTCTTATTATTGTGTCTGGCAATGTAACTGTCGTATAAAAAATGTATTATCTAATAAAAAATAGGTACAACAATTTGTACAATTATGTTATGTAAATACTAAATGAAGTAAAACCGAACAGTCGTCGTCACGTCCCAGTAACACGTTGGTCCAGTCCCAGCAAGAGCTCATTATTATTGTCGTGTGCATTAAAATTAATGTCCTCATAGTTCTGTTTTGATGGCGGTGTAATAATATTTATCTTAGACCATTAGAACTGTTATGAACACAATAAATTTCGCATTAAAATAAGACATGATAAAACATTGCATTTAAAAAATGAGTAGAAGCTAAAAATCATGTTTTCGCAATTTAAAAATATTAAATTCATTTCAAGATTTGATGTATAAAATATTTACAAAAAACGGGAGCTCAGCTTGATGATGCCTCCCACTCGGAACATAGCAGCAAAAGATCGATTTTCCTACTGGAAGTGCAAAACAGCGATATACAAGCGAACACAAACAATATGATGCGATGATAGATATAATAAAAAGCAGGCAGTAAAATCAAGTTAGCCTTTGAGTTTTTATCTTTTTTTTTCAAGCACTTACATACTATCAACGCTATTGATACAAAGTTAATTCGATAGTATTTTTTGCCAAGAAGTAAGTTTTCATATTTGGTGCGCAATGTATTCGTTTATTTATTTATGCATATAGACATGTATATATACATATATACAAATATGTTTGAAAGATGTTTGAAAACCGGTCAAGTAATGTACAAATGACCTCTTAATTGAAAAAAGTAGAATTTCGGAAAAAAAAAATATTTCTATCAATACGGCCTTTTATAGTCTTTGTGGCTACAGAAATCAGTAAGTTGTTAGAGCAATAATGTCACATCAATGTAGTCTGTGGATATGGCACATCGAGGTCATCTTTGCTACCTTGATAATATTAATTGAATGTTGGAATCCTAAATATAAATTCTAGTTTCAATCAATAAAATTAAGGAATTTTTAATAAAACACTTAAATATTTGTACGTTTTTTGTATAACCTGATATGAACGACACATCTTTTTAACATTTTCGTTTTCATAGATACACCTAATCCAATCGAGTAAAAGGTTTCATTCATAAGCTTTTCACTTGAAAAATCATTTCACACTTAACATGTATTTTAGTAAACCACCAAACGTACAAGATGTTATTAAAAGATATTCGTAGTTGGTCATTTAATGATCCTAAGGACACAAAATAAAATCAGAGGAATATGATGGGAACCACATACATATTCACATGAAATGCGTCCGTTCTATAATCACTTTTAGACACTTGACAACTGTATTACACAAAAATATATACTTGTTATAATGAAATTTTTATGATTAGGTTTTTCTTCGAACATAAATTGTACTGCACTGACCCGATCCGCGGAAAATAAAAAATGTCTGAATACAAATTTATTGGTTTGCCCAGACTAAAGGGCTACGTAAAGGTTATCAGGGGATTATGGTAGCTTATATACGTACATCATTGGTATTTTTTCACTGGTCAAAGTTCAAACTGAGCCACAAATTATTGCGTTCTCCTTACAACTGTAACAAAACTTTAACTGATATTTAGCTGTAGCATTAACTATTTTATATTAAATATTAAGTTCAGGAAATACTTACTAATCTTATGGAGTCTTCTTCTCAGATGGCGACCATACCAGGTTAAAATGAAACACGAAATCAAAACAAATACAGGTTACCACGTGGGGTGAAGACGTGAATAAACAGCAAAAAACAGACAAAATTCAGACACAATACTGCTGAAAGTTGCGAAAACTAGAATACTCTTATATTTAAACATAATAAAATTAATGGAACAAAGCACTTTATATACGTTACGTGTAGTTTTCTACAAGTAACTTATATAAACCGTTCATAAACAAATACATTACATCACATACTTACTTACCGAATTCAAAACAGCCTTACACTTTATGACGTGAAGCATATTATATTATGATTTTTTGTCATAAGTATCTTGTCTTCAATGTTCATAACAAACTTTATCTGAATGTTTAACTTGATCCAGTTATTACATCATCAACCCAGTACAGTATCGCTGTTAACATACAGTAACAAGTAGTCAAGACGGGATTTTCAGGCTCGCGTCGGACAAATACTGGTCACCATGTAGACATTGTTTTTACTCTGTGATAATATTCTACACTAAACAAATAAATATTTTAACATACCTAAATACGAAAAAGTACTAAGTAGGCACGCAAAGCGTGAAACAAATATTTCATTGAGAAAGTAAATTTGATAATACAACACCTAAATTATTTACTAAATATTTACTTTATAAATATAGACGTTTAATATACAAATATATATATATCCGGTTATAATTAAAAATATTTCTTTTTAATGTCAGTTACTAAACATGTCACACTTATGTATAATATAACGTGAGAAAATAATTTCGTTCGTATGGCAGAATTTCTTTGGAGTATTGCTCAACACGTCAATGATCCATCAAGCGACTTAATTAATCTAATACAGCGAGGTATATTTCATACAACAAAAGAAAATGTGACGGAAAAATACTCGCCAAATATTGAAACTCAAACAGATAATTTTCATGTCTGTGCGGTTGTGAATAATGTAAACTGCTTCCCCCATTTTGAAGACGAGGCTACAACTTCTTGTAGTAAGACCTATGACGATAAGAAAAAGTTACGATCGAAATACGTCCAAGTGGTACAACCGCAATGCCGAGATGTAAATATTCAGTGCCATCGTGATAGCAGTACTTTAGTGAGTAGAACGACAAGTGTTCAACAATTGTTAAATAGAGACTGTGGTACAAACACTAGCCATGTGGACCTAAACGATATAGGAACAGACGCTATGCGACGTAAAGTTTGTCACGAACACCGTCGCCTGTTTAAGACACTTAAACATTGGTCGTATAATCAATGTAGCGAAAAACAAAGGGATGGGAGAGAAACAGCTCGCGTGAAGTCTGGATTTTATTCTATGCTAAATTTTTTTAAGTTTGAGAAAATCGAAAATCTTCCAAAGTACTCTCATGGACGGCACACATTTAAATTGTATCACAGCAATAGTACAGAAAAAATTGACAATGATACATAATTTTCAAATTATTTAATTTTGAGAAAATTTGTGTTGGTCTGCTATGTAAATCTCAAAATGAGTAAATATGAATGATACGGTTTCAAACAAAAAATCTTAGATAAATTATACAATAAAATCAAATAATATTGTTCAAATAAATTTATTTTAATTGATATTAAATTTGTGTTTCAAACTAAAATAACGTGAGTTTCATTCAATACACATATTGTTACTGAATTATCAAATATAGTGATTACAGCCTTAGAAATGTAGGATGTAGGAAACATAAATCTATTTATATAATATAAGTAGCAAATGTCCATATCACCAAATCCAAAAAGAACACGAGGAACCAGATGTTGATCTTCTTCAAATGTTGCTACGACCTTTATGCACCATTCGTAAGTAACTGTACATTACTGTACATACAGTATTTGGGACATCCTGGTACAGGTAAATAATTGCTTAAAAGGATGTCCCAACAATGTAACAAAATATGTAACTTTTTGCTATAACTGTAGCTTATCACTCTCCAAACCAAAATACACTAGCGTTACATTACTGATATCCTAATAGCTGTGAGACTGTCGCAAACGAGCTATGAAGAATTTTACTATATTGATATATTCTGACGTTGTTACATCTATAAAAGAATCATTATAGTTCCCACAATCGCTAGAACGAAACACTATAATTACCATCACTATTCTTAGGTAGGTCTCTAAATATTAAGTATATTTGCTCATTACCATTGGCAAACTATTTTATTGATTGATTGTCGTTTAGTGGTATTATTTTGCTGACCGTCCGGGCTGACTATACACTCAGTGTATAACAATTACTATTCTCGAATATTGGTCTTCTGTTGTGTTATGTTCAGCCCCCCGATAGCTGAACACTTGGAAGAAGACTATTTAATCCAAGTTAAGTCTTGCCAAGCGATGACCTTTCCCCACCTTTGGAATTTTACATTTAAGAAGGAATACCAGAAGCTGTCTAGCCTCTTGAGTCGAAAGACTCAAAACTGCAGCAAAAATTGAACTTCCACTTTCGTGTAATCATTCTAGACTATGTGGTTGAAGTGCTTCATAAGCGAATCCAAATTAAGATTATGTAACTCGAGCTTAAGGGGAGTATAGTGATTTTACTATCATGCCCTTAAATGGGCACTTTCATTAACTGTGGAACCAGCTATTATGGCCATTTTATCACATCAATGAATAATTAAAGTGTAGTAAAACAAATAATATTTGTCTCGTTCTATCATATTCATTAACACACATTTCAGTACATAAAGTCAAGTAAACACATATAAGTAACTACCTTTTTATAAACTGTTGTGTAAATCTCTCCCGTTTATTCATGAATTAAAAATAGCTTGCGCAAGTATTTGCTCGGTTGTGGTTGCAACAACCAAGAATATAAAGCTAAAATTTAACGTTTCGTTTAGATAAATCAATTTATATCGTGATATATCTCGAATTTTCTCAACTACGTTCATATTTATGTTGATATTGATAGTAATTATGGATTTGGCTGGATTACATTTACGCAGTAGGAAACAAATATAAAGTAAATAAGTGTATAAAAGTCCGAATAGTAAAGACGACACTAAGAGCCCCTGTTAACAAACGTAAAGTAGAGGACTTTAGTGTAAGCAAGGGTCTCTACTTAACTGTACTTTTAGTTTGAATTCATCCCAAGCTGAAGCTCTGTTAAACTTCTTGAACTGAAAGTAAGTTTTAAACTGTTTGGCCTTTGAGTATTAAGTTATAGCCAAATTCATCAGAAACTTCGAGATTTGTCTCACACTCACGTTTTAGAGATTAAATTATTTATAGGCAAACCCTTGGTATTATTCTATTAAGATTCAAATTAATTAAATATTAAAAATAAATTGACTTTCATTCTTAACGTAATCGTATGAGTCAATGAAAATTTTATACGTATTCCTACACTTTTGATTTTCTTTTTTAAAAAGTAATAAACAGAAATTAGTTCTAACCATTATGCAATATATAAAACTGACGGTTCAAATACATTACAGTTTTGGAAGATAGTAACAAGACCTCTGTTCTCTGACCATTAGAATATATAGAATATATATGTATCTGTGTGCTTTTTCTTTTTCTTTTGCTCATGTTTTCTTGTCTATGTATGTAAAATATTTCGTTATTTTATTCCCACACTGCAATAAGAAAAGACTAGGGCTAAAAATACTTGTCTTGCTAAAGTGATAACGTTGTCACTCGGTCTAATTTCGCATTAACGCACGTGTATCTCACATTCATCCCGGCACGCTAACGACCGTCTCCTATTTATTTTCTTACAACTAGGGATTCTCAAATAAACTTTGTTTTTTGTGTAAGTCTAAGTTGAGTGTAGGAGGATAAAAATAGAAGAGCATTGAAAACAACAGCACAGTATTAATGATGCCGCACCATATACCCACTCTGGCACGTTTAGTTGCTGAAAAGTAAACAAGAGTAAAATAAACATGAAATAAGCCTTCAACCGTTCACTACATATGGTATAGGTAACCCGACTCAGACATAATATTTACACACGTGTGTGAATTCCGATGTGGGAACGGACACATATGACTATACAACTTACATAAATCATATTACAGGGAAACATATTTATAAGATTTTTTTTAGATGTTAAGTTTAGCAAGCAAACATACAGTCTACCTAAAGGTCTTTATTCACAATGAACTGTAACCCTTCAATGTTGAACAGGACCTCTCCCTGAAGACGATCATAAATACAATGCTACTCCTAAACTAACACAGGCGCTTCATATTAAAGTGAGACCCAAGTAAATCTTTCTACTTTCTACTAAATGCAAAAAATTGCTTCACGCTACAAAATGAATGTAACATTAGTACTATTATTAAGGCTACATACATTTTTATGGTAGAGGGCTAGCAAACGTACGTGCAAGCCACCCACTCGTAAGTGGTCACTGCAGGCAATTAACATTATTTCAAATGCCTTGTTATTCCTCAGATCCATGTTAGTAGCCTCTAACGTGTGGGCGGTGTAGAATTCGTAACGTGTGATTACAGTACGGCTCGCTATTACATAACAAAAAGCCGATCTATCTGCACTAGGACGTAAATAAATCCAGGCTAAGCTAACACTATTTCCCCTTGTAACAACAGTATTACATAGTGCAGTGATTTGGCTTGAAACTTGTAGGAAAGAAAAGATTGTTACGCAGTTGTATGACCAACCTCAAAATGCCTCAACTATAGTTCGAGATTGACTACAGATGAATCTACCGTGGTATTGACCACATAACATCAACAGGTAAACTTCATACACAGTTGCTATTTCTATTTCAAACTTGTAAAAATACGTATATAATATATTTTTTCTTACGTAACACCCAGAACCAAACAGGTTGGGCGACATACCTGGTGATAAGTGGTTACTGTTCACAATTATCTTGAATATAGCGTCATTAAGGGAGTCACTTACATAATCCCAAGCTCTGTATGAGTGTTATTTATACGACAATAAAAATTAATGTACACCTACATTTTAATATTACATTCAAATCCACAAGGGCATTCCTGTTTATATTAAGTAGCCTACGTAATCTGAACAGATATACCTAAATTCTGTAATGTTTTATGAAAATGTATGTCAATAATAAATTATAGTCTTTATGGCGAATAATACCTGTTTTCTTGCGAAAATATAATACTAAAAGTGTGATAAAGACATAATTTATAGAGAAATATAAAACTTCATTTACGATAACGTTTTATTTAATGGCTCACTTAAAAGTAATTCACACACTTTTCATCACATACGCAGAAATACATTAACTATTGTATTGTAATACATGTTACATAAATAAATTCATTCATCCTACCTTCAGACTTTCGTAATCTACTGCTGGATATAGTTTCCCCCTCCCCTGATTGAGGAAAATAGCATCGGTTATGTGCCTTCTACATCCTACCTTTTCTACTATATTTTTCAAGACATCAAACTAACGTCGTTGTCTTGACTGAACGTTGTTGCTCCTTGAGAACATTTATTGCCCGTATAAGTCCTCCGAGTTGAGTAGTCGATTTAACGCCACATCCACTTGTTAACTGTATTCTAAGATTTTTGTCAAAAAGCTTAGTACTTACATATTTCATCATAGTGACTCAATAAAATAATGCCCTATTTTCAGACAATCGTTTGTTACATAATAGGATTCTTCAATATAAATCAAATGACAATTATTTCAGCAACACACTTGTTGTAAGAGCGATCTAGACAGTTTTTTCACACGTCATATGTATAAATAAAACAGATCGAATGTTACCTTGATCATCTTTTACTTTTTCTTAAAAATCTTCGTAAGCACCACCTATTTTAGAAAAGCGTTCATGAAATATCAGTAAAAATACAACATGAAAGATTCATATATCTTCACACGCGAGCACTGCCACAACAGCAGATAAAATAATTGTTTTCAGTAGATTTATGGGCAATAGAAATAACCGGTCAGCTCCCAGATTTACGCCAACCCACATAATTCAAGAAAAATATCTGCTACTTATAAACTTGCTATGCTTGGCTAGCTTCATATACATCCAATCTCAAAAACTTTAATCATGAGTGTAAGGAAAGTTGTGTGCCGTGGTTTCTCTTCCATATCTTTACCGCGTGCATTCTGTTATTGTATACTGCCAAATAGCAATTTTTGTTGCCCCAATACTACCAGATTTACTGCTAAGTTATCAAACATCTTTGAGGCGAAATTGGGCTGTATGTGACTGTTGTTCAATAAAATCTTGGGATCTACAGAGGAAGACATTGATTAGTCTTTTTACACAAACAAACTTGAACTCCTCGCTGTCGCTGTTTAGAAGGTCAGCCAAAAATTGTCATTGTCGGGGACCTCAAAAAAAAAACAACGTACAACGAGCAAAAATTCAGGTAAACTAATTTTAGACAGAGATGCCAGATATTTGCCGCAATTAAAACTATATTCTAACGATTGAACAAGTTATTAGTCGGACTTCGTCGTGGGTCCACCACAGAGATTAACACAAATTGCAAGAGAAGCGTTTTTTACCGCACTACACTCCACTTGATGTTTAGTGCTAATTGCAGCCTTAGGACATTTATAGCATAGTATTTTCAATTTAAATCTAAATAAAACATAAATTGTGTTTGTTCGTTCTAACCGGTTGTGATAAATGTAACATGGTATATAAATCAATTAATTACGCCCCCCTATATCCTCTCCATCTGTGTTTTGATCTGAATGCCAACGTAAATTTTTCGTAGCTGCCAATATACCTACTTATCCTATCCGTCGTGTATATTTACAGAGTTAAACTAAACAATTATCTCATAACGCCTGACGTAACACAATTAAAACAAACAAATGTAGCAAATAAGGGTAGGTATAAACTAACAAGGCTAATTCACTTCGCACATTTTGTTTCATGAGGAAAAATATAATAATGGTATTGTTTAACAATCGAATAACGGGCACTGATACGAAATACATAAATATTGTTCTTCCCACAGAAGAAATATTAAGTAGAAATTATACATATTTTTATTTGTTGGAACTTCCTACTTAACTTTGCAGACATGCACTCACAACAAATTAGCGCTTTATTACTACCGTCAGACTAATCAGGATGGCACTGGTGCCACCGCACCTGATGTAGAATATTCAAATTTTCTTTAAAAAGTAGTACACATCGTCGTTCGCTGATTCTGTAAAATAATATTTAAAACCAGTTTAGGTCCCATGAGTAAACAAAAGACAGAAGCTTCCTAGTTCGGACCAAGCCCGGCAAACTGAATACAAGGAAAAATATCGTAAAAACTTAGTTCCCAAATTTCATCCTTCCTTTATTCCAAAGCCTAATTCATTTCTATTGTTTTTGGTTTCTACACATAAAATATTCCGATGGAAACCAAAAATAATTGAGGCACCAAACTCAACCTTTACACAATTACTGCTACTGTACTGTAACTGCCTGCTCTTCATATTTTGTTATTTTACAAATTGACAAATTGACATTGACATTGACATTGACAATGACAATTCTAAACACTAATAAATATCATTTCCAATCACGTCCATATCGTCAAACCTTGATTATATTCGATTTACATAATCCATGTAACCCGTCATTATTTCTTGTAACCAATTTTAACAACATTAGAATAATCATAGATCTTTTCAAGACCAAGATGGAAGACATGCACAGTACGTAGAAGTGGGCCATATGGAACGAAGATATTTACTGTACATAGTATGCATACAAGAGAAATTGTGAATTCCCAGTAGCAGATTTGTAAGCCGACTCATTTAAATGTGAACAAAACATAAGCGACTATAAGGAAAGAAACGAGCAATTTCATTTAATAGCATTGCAGAAATGCACAGCAATTTCCGGGCCTCAGAAACATATACTGTATTTTCTATGCTCGGAAACATTCGGTATCGGTCGGGCTTATTCGTCATTTGTGACGCGGGTGTAAACGGATATGTGTACGATGGGTATGAAATATGAACATAAAAATGAGCAAAAAAGAAGGTGAACCATGAATAGAAATAGGAAATTTAAAAATAAAGATAACAATTTTCTAACTAGAAAACAATGTAAAGCATATACGTATAGATTTATAATAAAGGTTTTTTGTATGTCAAAAAAGTAGCAAACGAGCGTGCTGATCTAAGAATGTCTAAACAACACATGGACATCTACGTCCAATTTCAAACAGGACTTATGTCCTGCCCGACGTCGTGCATAGAATCGTTGCAAATCCTAAGGACAGAGATGGTCACCTCACTTGTTAATTTAACCGGCCGTACTGATTTTATACTATTTTACATTCAGTTTTCACAAAGGCCCAAAACGTATTGGGTACCTACATATTTCTAATTTACCTGCTACTTTTGACTAATGACCCACGACATTTAACTTAATTGCGCTATGTAACACTCAAGTCAACACGGCGTAGTGAGACTGCCAACGCTTCGCTTCCAAATTAATTCAAAAGCACCTTCTGTGTGAAAGCTCACGAGAGAACAATAAAAGCTTGCCGCAACAGAACAATTCTATATTATTTGATTAGTCAGCAGGCCACGTTTGGCATTGCTTTTAATATTACGAAAGTTTTATCGTTTCCAATAGAAGTGTACGAATAAACTTACTAAGTATTAATATTAATGTAAGTGTACATACAATCAAAATTTTGCTGGAAGGTAGTCCTTTCTCTTGCGTAAAAGAATAACAGTAAGACGTCCGTATCATACATAGGCATAAATGTAATTTTTTATTGAAGTAGTCGTATTCCCTGGCTGATAAATAATGTTACCTGGAACTCTCTGTTTGGCTCAATATTTTACACCAAAGGCAAAACCATGTAAATTTATAAATGTAAACTAAGTTTTCATCTTATTCAAAGAATCTTACAACATCACCTAATTTTGTTTTTTAACTAAAAAAGAATCAATTTTTAAAAATTGCTAATAATTCATATGGAGGACTTAATCCATCTATGGTTTTTATTATAATACCTATTTCTAGTTGACGTAGCATAAAATCACCATGATATAAAAAGTCAGCATTTATTTACCTAAGTTTATCTTTACCGCCTTTTTCACGAAGTAATTTAAACTCTTTTAACAAACTAGACAACTTTGGTTGTGATAGTGTTTCGTCTTAAGAAAATTTGTTAGAAAACAAAGTTTCCTGGCATCGATAAAGATCCCAAAGCGATTTAGTAGGAAACTCGATATTGCACCTGATTTCCCACGACACCTAAACTGAAAGGGTAACCTACTTGTTATCTTAACGTTATATTGGGCTACTGCATTTGAACATCACATTTAAATACATTACTTAAATTGAAATGGAAAATTTGTTCGTTCGTGCATGTAGTTACACGTTTGTTATTCTGTAAGTATTTTCTTACAAATAAGACTTTAAATGAAAATCTGTACCTTGTATTTTAAAAGAAGTAGAAATATTTCTAAAAGAAACGTGCATATTATTTAATGGGTTATTTAGAAAATTTGCAAGATAGTAAAACCCATACGATTCGACCGGGGAGGCACCACCGCTACACCATTTCTAGCTTGACGCTTACTTGTGTTTCGGTCGAATGGCATGGTTACAAACTCACAAATGAGGCAACCACCTTCAGGTACAACTCCCATTCGGCATGGTTGGTTGCATATTTCCATAGGCAGCAGTGGCCATTAGCACTCACTAGACTGGCAGTCTTATTTTCCACTTACTGACTTCATAAAAAAGATAAAGAACTTGTTTGGGAGTCGTTTACTTACGTTTTACCTTGTCAATTCCTAGATTTCGTTCAAGTTAATTAGTTAATTTTAAAAATATATGTTAAAATTGCTTTGCTTAACATAGACCTACCTGACAAAACTACAGCAGATGAATAGCTTCACAAGAAGACGCTGCTTTCTATTTTCTGAATGACTTCGTTCCTTCCTTCCACTCCATTTTGTCCTTACATACATACATAGAAAGGAAAATAGTGGTGCTACTATTATTTAAATAATAAAACACATTATCGCTTATGTCTACATGAAATATTAAGGTGACCAACAGGCCCAGAGATCAATGCACAATCCAAATCGTTGAATCTAGAATCCTGAAATTTTGTAAATAAATTCTTTATACAGCACAAGTGAGCACTGAGAAAATAGTTTTTGATGTTGCATCCATAAGAAAAGAAAATACGGGTTGCAAGTATGTATGAATGTATTGTAATATCGACTTCTGTATGAACAAAGCCACGTACAAATACGAATATACAATAAAATATAAAACACATACCTTGCTTCATAAAGCAACAGAATATGTGAGGAACGCGGGAATCATAAAAGCTGGAAAGCAACGAAATGCGGAATATGACAGTGTACAAAAAGTCTAGCTATAACTTTGTGCGGTACTCAAGGCCTCGCACTCTTCGATATAGCGGACTGTATATTGTAAAAGTGTAGGAGATATGACA